>CM059195.1:15786308-16035548 GCA_030323885.1 Branchipolynoe longqiensis
AGCCCGGTCCCCTGGCATTTATTTGCTCATGCAGAGGCATAGGAGTTTTCATCTATTATCGCTCAGTTTCCAACCTGGTCCCCTAGCCTTTGAACAGGTGTTACAAGTTTAAACGAGCTCAAACCCGGCTGGTTGGGTCGCACCGTGGCTAGTTGGGTCGCTCCGTTTAGCCCTGAATATGCTTATGGAGTCTGTAGGATGTGCGCATGCGCCAAAATGTGGCTCGGGTCACCCGAGTTGATTAATCGATTACGTCCTGGGTAGTTCTGCTGTGGGTTCATGCTGGGTGATTTAAATTAGCTTTTTTATCTGACACCACACGGATTCACACATAAAGCTGAGAACCTAACAAACAAGGACATTGTACATTGGATGTCGAACAGACAGTAGCAGTAGATCAACTGACGTTAAATGTGTTGTTCCAACTTAATCCGCTAGAGGTGTAACAAACGCCGGAAGTGTCACCGTGGAAGTCCAAACATCCGGCTAACTAGAAATACCTGACTCTTCACCGAAATACCACAATGACGGCAATACAAGTATCCAAAGTAAAAGTGTTGATACTAGGCCCATGTGAGGTACGTAATTTAAAGTCTGACAGGGCTTGTATTTGTTTTCATTTGAGTTTGGTAATGCATGTGGACAATCTATATGACATCTCGAGGTGCATGCGTCTCACGATCAACTACTCTCACTTTCAGACTCACTCAGTAGTGACAGTACTCACTAGACACTAACTCAGTACAGTGAGTACTCAGTACTGTAGACTTGTAGTGTATGATTATGTATGTAGTATGACCTGTACTGTAGTCTGTAGTTAGGAACATCACATGAAAATTGTAAAATTGTTGCACAGTATTCATATCGGTACACAGACGGAGCTCACAGAATAGATTATATGCCATATGATGATATGGGTTTTTAATTCGAGTAAATATGATTAGTCGTTCTAAGCCTTAGAACGACTAAGGTTATCTACGATTTAGTTTTCCTAGAAATCAAAATTTTGTCCTATTGCCTGAGTATTGGTTATAGCTAATAAATTGTGACCACTGGCACTGACACTCAGAATATCCCAACTTTCACTATTATCTCTGCTTTTAAATCCTTTCACACAAAATTGCTCTTAGGTTAAATTAAATACTTCAGATCTTCCTCTTCAATTGCCCATTAAGATCTTTTTAATCGACCCAATGAAAGCTTTAACATATATTTTGCAAAAATAAATGCTCCACATAGACATAGCATTGCTGCAGCACAAATTACTGTATTGTTTTAACCGTCGTGAGTAGCTACCACGGCGGCCGATTCCGCGGCGGTCCCGCCGATTTCCGAATGGACAGAAATACACAATATAGGTATCAAATGAAAGACAAATAACTACATATTTAGGATTGTCATACTATTAGAATGATTTTGGAATGTTACTTATCTGTTTGATGACTTTTACAACAGTGGTTTACTTCAACAGCTTGTAAAACCATGAGAGGTAGTTATTTATTGCACACACAAATTTAAAATCACTGTAGTTTCGGCAATTCTTGATGGATTTTGATCAAATAAAAACTGAAACCTGTGCAATTTAGTGCCCTTCAAAATAGCACCAGATTCACAACAATATGACCAGAGCTAAACCCCCGAATATGCGTTTTCGTGCGCTATCAAAACATTGGTTGACTTCAACAGCTTGTAAAACCACGAGAGGTATCCCCTAATGCACTAGAAATTTTCCCAGATGTAATGGTGCTGTCACACTATGACGTAATGGCCAACGTAAGTTCGACGTGGGTGACATTTCATCATAACGTCGAGCATCGTCGGGTCACGTTAAAGTCACGTCGTCTCATGTCCACTCACGTTGAGGTGCGTCAGAGGACGTTGAAGTTTTGGACATGTTGAAAACTTTTGATGTAGCTCGACGAGATGATAAGACGTTCGTGTCACGTTAGGCTCTCGTTATGAGCACGTCATCTTAGTTCAACGTCGCCTCACATCCACACTAACCTCGTTGATGATCGCCTAGCATGGCGTCACATTCCGGTCATGTTGCGACGAAGTCAAAGTCTCGTCGAAGCCGCGTCGACCACGTTAGAGCAACGGAGTGACGACATTAGTCCGTTGTTATTCTCTCGTCGCGCTAAACCGTTGAGTTGGATGTGTCCATGCTGGGACAGACGTCATCACGCCCACTGGACGTTACATCGCCGCTAGGGTCCGGTTTCCATGACGTCGAGCGCGTGAGGATCTCGCTGCCTTCACGTTCGCCAAATTAATATCTTCTACGTCCTTTCTCGTTCCGACGACGCTAGACCGACGCTGCGGTGTCGTCCAACTTGGGCCCGTATTTGCATATCATGTCGGGATTTTTTATACATTTCACGTTGCACCCACGTCGGCGTGTTACGTCGTAGTGTGACAGCACCATAAACAAGGTTGTGCTTGGTCAATTCTGATGACATCATGTATGGCAAGACATTTGCATAGTATTTGTGAATGGTTTTACAGAGCCCCTCTGAATATAGGCATATAGAAACCAGGTCACCGATTTCAGCTGCTGGAGTGGAGACAGCTATACCGCAGCGCCCCAAGCGGGATTTGATGTACCTAATGTAGTCTACTATCTAGTACGACCAGACGGGATGGCCGAATGAGTTACAGCGTCCGTCTCCCGTGCTGGTAGATCGTGGGGTCATGGGTTCGAGTCCCGGTCGAGTCAAACAAATGACTTTAAAATTGATACTTGTCGCTTCCTAGCCAGGCGCTCGGCATTATTAGGATAGGGCAAGGACTGGTGTGCTCAGTGTCAGAATAATGTGACTGAGTTGGATACCATGTCATGGTGCCGGCGGCCTGGTTTCCCAGTGGGACAGCACTATAAAGTTGCCATGAGTGCGCACTGTCACAAGTCGGTACCCGTCCTGATATGACCTTAGATGTTGCTAGGACGTAAAACAACAACAAACAAACTATCTAGTACGGTGTAAATGTAGGGTGTTTAACAGCAAATATATGTATAGAGGGGTTGTAATGACGTCACAAGACTACTTTCGGTGGCCATATTGGATGACATACAGAAGCCTTGCAACAGCCTACACTGTGCTTATTTACTGATTTGTTCGTTTATTTGTCACTGTTTTGAGCAGTTTGGCCTCAGAAGTTGTTCCTAAAGTGCTGTAAGTAAACACATTGGATGTAAACTGCCCAGAACCTCCCATAACACAAGAAAACTCTGTTTTACTGCATCTGCATGCATTCACAACATGGCATGGGAGGGTGCTCGTAATCCAAGATGGCAGCCCACTGACCGCTGATTGCTAAGTAATGACGTCACATGCACTCCCTCTATTTGGTATGGCGACTCCCAAATAGCCTAATCTGATAGAACTTTTTCTGACAAATTCAGTGGTCCAAACCTCACCTTTCTATAGATCTATTCATTCAAAAGTTATAGACCAAATCGTGGCCTAAGATTGGACATTTTCATGGAAATTGACAACATGAAAACTCATTGATACTGGGTGATAAAAGTGGTCATGTGGATTATTTTTATGTCTAAATCTGGTGATAAATGCTTTATATCTCTTAAAATACCAAAGTTACATACAATAAAGTATATATTTTCAGAATCCTTGTCAGCTGTACCTTTGAATGGAATGATCTAAATCCAAGTGGTGGACATATTTCCAAGATGGCCACCAAAAAGTAACCCAAAATTAGCTAGATTTCGTAAATAAAGACATTGAATATTGAAATATACCTATTATATGAGCTATATTAAAGCTGCATAGTTTGATGAAAACATAACATTTTCAAAACCAAAACAATTATCTAGATTTGATTCTACATATCTAACTTAGATGTCGGTGCACTTATTAAACGTTTGTCATCACATATAAGGGGGTACTGAGTCAATTAATAGAACCCGTTACTGTAGAAGCCTATGGTGTTAGAGTTTTGGCAAGCTTGCCAAAATTAATTTATGCATGTTTCCAATTCAAATATCTAAAAAATTAGCGATTTAAAATAAAAGTTACTTCAAACTAAAGTAAGGTAGATTATAATGAACAACCTAATATGTTTACCTCAGAAAATGAGAGAAACTCAAAACCATCGGACTATGCAACTTTAAGTACTACAAACAATGGGTAATGTAAATTCTTATTACTAGGATTAATCAGGAGCTTACATTGATTAAATACAAATCCAATATGGGTGCCACAGGTTAAAACATAATTAGCCAAATTGACGTCCCAGAAATCACTTTGCAACACCTGAAATCTGGTAATAAATGCTTTATAGCTCTTAAAATACCCAAGTTACCTATAACAAAGTATATATTTTAAGAATGCTTGTCAACTATACCTTTGAATGGAATCATCTAAATCCAAGATGGCAGGCATAAATCCAAGATGGCTGCCAAAACGTTGCCCCAAAATAGCTAAACACTGCTCAGTTAAAGTAAAAGCCTGGAGCTAATATGTAACATTTTCTAATGCAATGAAGACCAAAAGAAGTTACTTTAATAGGATCACATTCCCACTAAGGTGTCTAAATGCATTTTCATACTTTAAAATAGAGTTTGTTTATGGTTTTTGACAGTAACTCCATCTGAAAGTAGGAAACTACCCCTATGATGTCATAGTCTTTGCGAGCAGCAGCAAATGAGTTTAGACAAATCTGATTGGTTAACAATCCAGGAATGACAAAACACGTCGACCTAACTTTAGCTTCGTGAGCTGGGGATTCCCAAATTGACCGGGACTAGCACCAACACAGGCCAATGATGTGCCCCAATGTTTTTAGCTTGTACTAGCAGTATTTTAGCATATACTTATGGCTTTTGGAACATGGGGAATTTGAAGAGGCATTAGTTGCCTTCATTTTAAGATATAGTTGAAGCAAATCAGATGGGTATGAGCTAAGTAATGAAGAAATAAGTACAGAATTGTCCCTCAGTGTGCCGATTTCCCGTCCCACACGACGAGCGATAAACAACCTATAGTCTGCACACAAACGTCAAAACAAAAGTGAAAAGAGGACTGGACTCCCAAACTGCAAAAGACATAATTTAAAGATTTTATCATTGTCTGAGGCTTACTTTGTAACCTAGACTCTAGTTCGTTTCTCCCGGATCCACACTATTGGAGATGAATAGACAATAGTGGAACCAGGCCCAGGGCTGAGCCTGAGGGGGTATGAATACTCCTCCTACCTTATTCTAAGCTTAGCCTTAGGCCTTAGCCTTACTCCTTAGTTATGTAGATCAGCTAAGATTTCAAAACACAACAAACAGTATAAATGTAAGCTCTTTCAACAGATCTTGTTGAGACAAACTCAAATCTGTTGTAATTTTGAAAATATCTTAATAGGGGAGACAGTTATGGCATTTCAAATGTTGGCTTAATTGTTAAATTTAGTCTGGATTCACCATTATAATAAACTGTAATCTTTGCCACATTTTCACAGCTTTCTATGCTCTAAGTATTTTGATTTTGGTATTTTAATGTATATTTTCGGTGAGATTAGTTCATGTTCCCTCCAGTGATATCAAATTTATGAAAATATTCAATGCGAAAGTACTTTAATCAAGGCTGGAATGGTGAAAATGCAGGAACATTTTACTGTAGACATGGTGACCGACGCGCCCCTATCGGTATCTGACATAACTACCTTATGGCCGGTGCACACCTACCGTTTACGATTCGCGCACTAAAACTCGCGACTCGACCCGACCCGCTTAAAACTGAAAACGGGCCGATTCGTTTTTTGTAATCGCGAATCGCAATCGTAAACGGCCGCTTTTAGCACTAAAAACTTAGTTTTATGCACGAATCGCATGCGTCTAGTGTGCTAGGGGGTCGCACACCTAACGACTAAAACCCAGTTTTATGCGCGAAACGGGCAGTTTTAAGTCGTAAACGGTAGGTGTGCACCGGCCATTAGTGCTTAGATAAAAGATCACCCAGTACTTGTAATAGTGGTATATACGGGGTGAATCTTTTATCTGCTCCTACCTAGGCTACTCGGTTCCATGACATAAGCACACAAGACAAAAGCTCACAAGATTGGTTGGTTGTTTGAGTTTTACGTCTTGGCAATATCTAAGGTCATATCAGGATGGGCACCGATTTGTGACAGTGAACACTCATGGTGACTTTATAGTGCTGAACAACTGGGAAATCAGGCTGCCGACACTCTGACCCGATATCCCACTCAGTCACATTATCCTGATACTGTGCTAACAAGTCCTTGTCCTATCCTATTAATGCCGAGAGCCAGGCCTGGAGGCGACAAGTATCAATTTTATAAGTCACTGGCTTGACTCGACCGGGAACCGAACCCACGATCTCCCGCATCGGGTGCGGTGGCCGAATCGGTAGTGCGCGGGTTTGCGTGCGGGAGATCGGGAGTGCCCGGTATACTAATTAACTGCCTCTGTTTCACCTTGGAGTCTCCTGTCCCGCATGACCTGATGGGATGGCCGAATGAGTTGAGCGTCCGTCTCCCGTTTTGGTAGATCGTGGGATTCGAACCCCGGTCAAGTTAAACCGATGACGTAAAAATTGATTCTTGTCACTTCCTAGCAAATATTATTAGGATAGGGGGAAGGACTGGTTGGCTCAGTGTCAGAATAATGTGACTGAGTGGGATATTAAGTCATTGTGCTGGCGGCCTGGTCTCCCAGTGGTGCAGCACTATAAAGTCGCCATGAGTGTGCACTGTCACAAGTCGGTAACCGTCCTGTTATGACCTTATATGTTGTTAGGACGTAAGACAACAAATAAACAACCTGATCCCATCAGCATTCAATCAGTTTGAAACCAACCTGAAGTTAGTGATAGTGGATAAATTATATATTAAACAGGAGTTGGTATTAATAGTCACTCACTATCATACCAAAATCGAATAGAACTGGTTGTGTGATCTAGGTAGTCAGCCCACTTCAGTTAGAAAGTGTCCGAACAGCTGATAATGAATTATTTGTGTTCACCTTTACAGACTGGAAAGACAGTAATAGCTAATTTCTTAGCAGACGCAACGGAAACGTCAGGAGGTGAATATCACCCAACGCAAGGATGCAGGTATGTTCTTTTTAAAGTACTGAATTTCCTATGAACTTGTTTCTTTTGGATATATTATTTCTATACTGCATGTTTGAACAGGACATTGTTTCGACCAGGTTTAGGGCGCTTTCCATAACATTTATCCAATATCTAACCCGCCTACTGTTGGTTAAAGTTGCATAGTCCGATGATTTTGAATTTCTATATTTTTTTCTGAGATAAATATATTAGATCGATCACTAGTATATACTTTACATTAGTTCAAAGTTACTTTTATTTTAAATGGTAAACTTTTGAGATATTTTGGGTGCAAACATGGAAAATTAGTTTTGGCAAGCTTGCCAAAACTCTGACACCATAGACTTCTGCAGTAACAGGTTCTGTTAAATTGACTCAGTATTGCCTTCTACGCAGAAACAAATGCGTAATAAGTGCATCAGTATCTGATGCGCGAAAAGGAAGAGAGCGAGGCGGGGGTGGAAATAAGGCGTTTATTTACACCTCAGACAGACAGAGTATACAGAGGAAGCAAGAGAGGCTCATGATGAGCAGCAGTAGATAAGCTCATAAGGAGCAACAATGCAATGTGAATGTGACAAATAAGGGAAGAGGTAAAGAGGCTCATGAGGAGCAATACAACAGGGGGAGCTCATGAGGAGCAGAGAGGAGATGTACAGGATGAATAAGAGTTCAATTAGAGTCAATGTCAGTAGATGAGTGAGGGGGTGCCGAGGAGCCCTCCACCGCTGGAAAAGAAAAGTGTGTAAGGAAGAAGATGGGTGTGTGGGTGGAGGAAAACGGGAAGAGAGCTGGAGGGCGTGTGCCCGAGGTGCTGGGATGGGCGGTGTGGCGTACGCCGTCCGCCGCCTCGGGGTGGGCGGTGGCGTCCCCTCGGGCGCGGCGGTGAGACGGCTGCCGCGCGGGGAGGGTCGGGGTCCCCCCGACTCCAGGGCGTCCATAGGGGCGTTGATAAGGGCGCTAGTCTGGCGGTACAGGGTCTGGAGGCGCTGGATGGCCTCCATGATGGCCGTCGTGTCGGCGCCCGAGGTGCGGTCCGAGGGCGCCGAGGGGGACGCCTGGGCCGAGGAGGCTGAAGCGCCCAGCGGGGATCTTGAGGAGGGTCCCGGCGTGGCCAGGGCGGTCGTCCGGGAGCCCTTGCCTTGTCCTGGCATGCTTGTTTCGGCCTGAGGAGTTGCAGCGGTCCGAGGTGGAGTCCGGCGAAGTCCAAAGCAGGAAAACGGGAAGAGAGCTGGAGGGCGGCAGGTAGGCGAGTGCTACGCATTACGACCAAGTTAGAGATGTAAAATCAAATCTAGATATTTGGTTTGGTTTGGAAAATTTGATATTTCATCGGACTATGCAGCTTTAATATCAAACATCATCATACGTGTGGTATCAAACTGGATAGTTGAATCAGTAGTAGCCCTACCCCCCCCCCCTCCCACAAACCAACAATTAAAATTAAAAAGCTGATTATAGTAACACCCCATAATTTTATTATCATGTTACAATCGGCATATTTTTACTATGACTTTGTCTTAGATGAAATCATGAATTCTTTTAAATTGCTTTGACTCCGAATGAAATATAGTGCTTTGGCTAAAAATATGAGTCTTCCTTTAAGTACACTTTGAGGTTTTATTCAGTACTCTCCAAATACTATCATAACTCCATTCCACTGATCAGTCATTACAGACTCATTGTTTAGACCATATTGCCCAATTAGTATCACTTTCCACTCTTTTTCTCTCTCCCTGATCACTTTCATCCCCAATTAATGCAATTTTTATTGTAAATTAAAAGTGGGATTGGAATAATTTAAAACCTGTCTTGCATTTACAGAATACTGGAGTTTGAACAAGGCAACATAGAAAAGGACAATAAGACAATATCTACAGAGGTTGAGCTCTGGGATGTCAGTGGTGACCACAAGTAAGCCCGCCCTGCTACTTTGTTTTTAGAAATATTTAAAAGTAAAATGATGCCAAATATCGCATTGCTTCAAAAGCTATCCTTGCCTCTAATATTCGCTTCATTTACTTATATAAACAAATTTTAATTGATTTTTTTTTCAAAGAAGGAAGATGTAAAGTCCAATGCTCGAATCTGTGGCTGTGTAGGCAGGCTAGGGTGAAATCAATACAGACAAAGAGAAGGGAAGAGTATAAAGTGTAAAGAAGAAGAGAGTCCAGCCCTCTGGTTTATTGCTTATATGGTTACATGGGTTCATTGTAGAGTATCACCCCACCCCTTTCCCCCAATGGGAAACAAGCATTCACGGCCCTACCAATGGGGATCCAGCATTCCTGGTCCCCATGGATACCAGTGGTCTGCCCACCACCACGAGCTGTATGGCCCCCATGGCCACCACCAACCATGACCTTTGAGTGTGGTGATCCCTATCCTAGCAGAGGGGGTAGGCCCTGAGTGCACTCACACCCAAACCTGCCAGCACCACTATGTCTATCTACATCCCACTCAGGCACCACCAAGCCACATATATATATATATATATACATACATACACTGGTCACATACACCGATCAGCAATTGAACATTTGCATTCTCCCCTATGCCGAATATCAGAATATTTTACCAAGAGTTATGAAATGCTTGAAAGATGTCAACTAATTAAGCTGGCTGTGACTTTAGCTTGAATGTGTTGTGAGTTCTTTATGGAAATAGTATTTGTGATTTTAATAGTGTATGTTAATATTACATTGTCTGAGTATTACATCTACCATTTGAGCTAGAACATTGAATTAATTCCTCCTGTCGCGTCTATAAACACTTCCCAACAGTAAAAAACAATCTTTTGTTTAAATCCTTAAAAAAACAAAAAAAACATGAATTAATGGGGACCTTTCATGAGCCATTTCTCTCGCTATACACTTGGTGGCAGCACCCGGTCCAAGTCGGCCATCATGGGTGGATAGAAGGGTGTAGGTGTGTGTGTGTGTGTTGGTGGTGTAGGAGTGTGGTGGGGGTTTAGGGATGTGATGGGGGTGTAGGTATGTGTGTGGTGGGCGTGTAGGTGTGTGGTGATGGTTTAGGGGTGTGGTGGGCATGTAGGTATGTGTGTGGGAGTGTAAGTGTGTGGTGGGAGTGTAAGTGTGTGGTGGGGGTGTAAGGAGTACTGGGGGTATAGGTGTGTGTTGTGGGGTGTAGGGGTATAGGTGTGTGTCATGGGGGTTTAGAGCTGTTGCGGGCGTGTAGGTGTGTGATGGGGGTTTAGGGATGCTAAAGATTGTGAGGTGCCACTCTGCAAGACACCCCTACAACTCCACCACAAACCACCTACACCTCCACCACACACCCCTACACTGCACAACACCCATACACCCGACCATACCCACTCACCACACACCCCTACACCCCCACCACATACCCATAAATCCCCACCACACCCCTACGCCCCCACCACACACCCATGATACACCCCAACCACACCATACCCACTCACCACACACCCCTACATCCCCACCACACACCCCTATATCCACAGACACACCCACCACACACACCAAAATCCTCACCACACCCGTACACCTCCACCACACAAACATACGCCCCCACCACACACCCATCATACACAGCTACACCACACCCACCACACACCCCACAATCCTCACCACACCCCTACACCTCCACCACACAAACATATGCCCCTACAACACACCCTCAACCCCCATTACACCCCCTCGACACCCTCTTATTTACACACACTTGATAGTAGAAGGAACTGCTTCTATCCAACCAAAGCATTACAGAGACTGGCATGAGAGTTATGCAAACTGAAAGGTACCCATTGAGAGCGAATTCAAATACGAGAAGCAGAATTGACCAGATGGGATGGCCAAATGAGTTGAGTGCTCCCTCCCTCCTCCCTCCCTCCCTCCCTCCCTCCCTCCCTCCCTCCCTCCCTCCCTCCCTCCCTCACTCACTCACTCACTCACTCACTCACTCACTCACGAATTAATGACTTACACAGTTTATACTTGTTGCTACCTATCATTATCAAGATAATGTGACAGTGGGAAAACGGGACATGGTGCCAGCAGCCTGGTCTCCCCGTGGGAAAGCACTGTAAAGTCACCATGAGTGTGCACTGGCACAAGTCAGTACCCATCCTGATAGGACCTTAGATGTTGCAATGATGTAAAACCGTAACAAACAAAACAACTTCTCTTGGTTCGCAGGTTTGAGGCCTGCTGGCCTGCGATTGCTCGCGACACCAACGGTGTGGTCTTCGTGTTTAACCCTGACAAGCTGAACCATGACAAGGAGCTGGAATCATGGTATGTGCATGTGCAGATACCCTAAGTAAGAGAAAAGAAATTGGATGAGGTTTCAGTGAAGAAATATTCATATGAATGAATGTCCCTAAATGGTGTTTGTTTGAAGCAATATCGGTATAAAGAAATTTCTATGTAGTAAAACCTCTCTAACCGACCACCTCCACAGATCGACTACTCCCCTATATCGATCGCTTTATTTGGATTCCAGGTGATCGCCCATACAATACCATTGTAAAGATTTAAAAAACCTCCATAAATGGACCATTTAATGTCGGTCCTATGGTCTGTCGATTCAGAGAGGTTTTTTCTTTTTTTTAACTGTATATGGGTTTTTAATGAGTGTAGATTAATGAAGGCGCATATAAAGAAAATGTCCTTCGATGATTTGAAATGGGTAGATCGAAGCACTATTCATAGAAAGTCTTTGTATAATTTTGAGTGAAAGTGTATAATTTTGAGTGAAAGTTATATATTGTGTAAATATATTTATAAGACGCATTAACTTATTAAATGTAATATATATAATATATAATGAATTATAATCTAATATAGATATATATATATACTACAGCTACGCTCAAGCTATTCCTGAGTATTTCTTTTGTATGTGGTAGTTTGTGATGAGTAAACAAAAATGTAATTTAGAACATTAAGACAATTCCCACTTCCTGTAATTTATCAATATATTGTGAACCCATAAAATACACAGTTTAATAACTGGGATTGTGGAATTGTCATTTAGAATTTTCAACACCAGCCCCGATAACAGTGAACTTGTAGTAATCACTAATTGACAATTCAGGAGAACGTGGGAAGTTGTGAAAATTCAAAATAAGTTCTCCAAACCCTTGAAAATACTGGTAAACCAAACTATTTATTTTAATATACTGGATTTTTTTTTTTTAATCATGGATGGGAATAGGGTGACATTGTGTTATATATAATATTAATGGATTTTTTCTTTAGCCATAGGTAAGTGATGGCACTTAAAAAAATCAACACAATATTTTGACAGAACTAGATAGGTTAAAAAAAATGCTGGAAAATGGTGGCTTGTGGTCTTGGAATATGGCGGCTTAGAGTTGTATAATCCGATAGTTTTGATTTTGTGCCAAATATTTGAAAATAAATGAATTAGGTTGACCAAATATAATCTACCATGACTTGAAGTACCTTTTTCGTTAATTGGTTAACTTTGGAGATATTTTAAGTGAAAACGTGCCAGAGTATTTTTGACACGTACACCAAAATACTGGATATTGGCATTGTTTACCTATTTTTGAGCTTAGCAGTGCATCACAGGAGCACCAAACTGCTATGAATATTTAATTAGTGAACCCGTCTCTAGGTGGGATATGTAGGATGAAATCTAGGTTAAGTGTTTTGGCTTCGAAAATGTAATGCTTTCATCGGATTATACAACTGGTATGTTATAGAATTATGTTCATCGAAAAGTGTAGGAACCCTGCTATTAATTTACACATCCTCCATGTATGAAGGCTCATCGCATATCAAACAAAATAAAAGTTTTTTTTACTAACAACTGACTATGCGAAGCATGTACTATCAGTGTTTGTATAGAGTATGATTATCCGACTTTTGTCGGATATTCATGTATTTGTTGGATACGGTCAGATTTCCGATAATGTTGCGTTATTTTTGGACGAATCCATCGGATTTTTGCTTACATTTCTTGTTCAAAACCTAACTTGAATATCATAAATTCTTTGGAATGCTAATGAAATAAGTTGCTGTATTCAGGATATATATTGTTAATTGTCTGACAGCTTTGGTTTCTCATATTTTAAGTCCTGGAGGAAAACTAAGATTTTGGTTGCACAAAAGTAGGATTTTTTTATTTCTAATTACACTGGTTTCAGGACATATCCCATTTTGCCCAGCAATGTGCTCACTGTCGCCCCTCCCGTTCTCATTGTGCTGAATGTTGTTGGATCAAACAGGTACACATACCTTATGAAAGTGACAGGGGTGCGGGATGAGCAGTGTGTTGCTTTTGCCCACCAAAAGCCTGGTTCCACGGAGGGGCGAGCATCTTTGAGTAAGTTACGCCACCCACGGTTACCATGGGAACCGTTGCCATCTCGCCTCATAGACCTTAGCCACAGCGATACACCCGCCTTACATGTAGCGAGGAGTCATGAGTCATAATTGGCTATTTTGTATATTTCATACCTTACACATGGGGACGAGTTATAATTGGACATTTTGTACATTTCATCCCAGACTCATTAATTAGCCACCAGACGTATATTTGAACAGAACAAGTATTATCTAATTTTGACTCATGAACCACTCTCATTGTTGTTTGTATTTTTGTGATTAATTTGTTTTCCCATATTAACCTCATCACAATTAGATATCACTTTTGTATTTTATATATATCTGCGATTCACCTTTTGCTCACATCGCTTTGAACATTTGTCAACACTTGCTTTTCTGATTCACCCTGTACACGCTTTTGATCATTTGTTGTCTGTCTTCCAAGTTAGCTGCTTTCATTATGCATATAGTAGAAGTTTGGTGTTTCTTGGGGTGTTTCTTTTGCATTGCCCTTCTTGTGCGCCGCCTGGTGTGTTAATTTATTACTATAGAGCAGACGCCATAGTCACAGGGCTGCGACTAAATGTCGTCTGCTGAGAATCCTGGTTGCCAGAAGTCTATTAAAAATGATTTTTAGGGGGGAAAACGGGAGTAATTTCCACCCCAACCCCATCAAGCCGCAGAGGTTAGGGAGGTTATGGGAATTGATGGTCATTAATCATCTCAGCCGGTCCCTGGCTTTGGGGAATCTTCCTTGGGTATTTGAAATTAGACTAGACAAATTGTTGTAGACAACAATTAATTAAGCGCGGGTAGGGGATAGTTCGGTTCCCGGTCAAGTCAATCCAACAACTTATAGAATTGATACTTGTCGCTTTCTTGCCTGGCACTCGGCGTTGATACGATAGGGCAGGGACTGGTTAGCTTTGTGTCAGGATAACGTAACTGAGTAGGATATCGGGTCATGGCACCAGCATGATTTCCCAGTGGGGCAGCACTATAAAGCCACCATGAGTGCGCACTGTCACAAGTCGGTACCCATCCTGATATGACCTTAAATGTTGGCAGGACATAAAGCTCCAACAACCAACCAACCAACCGACCAACCCTGTCTCACACTTTAGACTCGGTATATATGTTTCTACTTGCAGTCTAGTAGATCCTTTTTAGTTAGGCGGCACCACTGGGTGGGGCAAAAAGAATCTGACAATCCAGGCTCATCTCTGTGGCTGGTGCAGCTACTGGGCATTGTGTTATGTGTAGATCTTTTATAGTTAGACGGCACCACTGGGTGGGACAACAAGAATGTGATAATCCAAGCCCGTTGCTGTGGCTGGTGCAGCCACTGGGTATTGTGTTGTGTGTAGATCCTTTTTAGTTAGGCGGCACCACTGGGCGGGACAACAAGAATGTGATAATCAAGGCTCGTCGCTGTGGCTGGTGCAGCTACTGGGTATTGTGTTGTGTGTAGATCCTTTTTAGTTAGGCGGCACCACTGGGCGGGACAACAAGAATGTGATAATCCAGGCTCGTCGCTGTGGCCGGTGGAGCCACTGGACATTGTGTTGTGTGTAGGTCCTTTTTTAGATAGGCAGCACTCCAGGGTGAGACAACAAGAATTTGACCATCCAGACTCGTGGTTTTGTCCGGTGCAGCCACTGGACAGTGTGTTGTGTGTAGTAGGTCTTTTCTAGCCTGATGTTTTGTGTCGCCTTCCTCCACACGCTTCAGGCACCGGTATTTCGTACAACACTCAAATGTGAAGGATGCACATTGTGTGGCCTTTGCGCATGACACAAGGGGAAAGTGGACTGATGATGGTAATGCCCCGACGCTGTCTGGTAAGTGTGCAGTTTAGGTGCAGTAGGCAAAGATGTATGGCAGTTTACTGTGAATTATAATAATAATTATAATTATAATAATAGCAATAATAGCCACACTAATAATAATGATAGCAACAATAATATCGATATTAAAGCTGCATGGTCCGATGAAATATAATGTTGTCAAAATTTAAACAACGACTTACATTTGATCCTATATATCCAGCTTAGATACTGGTGTATTAGCTAATGATTTGGGACAGCATATACAGAATAACCAGTGAATTTATAACCTCACCCCTTTGGACACTCACTTTGAAACACCCATTATGCAGGGAGGCCATTAACCAATTAGGCCAATCTCATGACCTCATTAGCCTCCCCCAACCAAGTAGGCCTACTGTGCAGGGCCATAGAGGGGAAGGGGAAATGAGGTGGATGTTGCCCCCCCCCCTCCATGTTGGATTTTCAATTCTATAAATATAATTAATGAATTTGGGTAATTGAAATTTTGAAATTTTGAAATTAAAATTGCATCTACCATCAGGAGTATGTATGGTATGAGGGGGGATGAGACATATGGATGACATAACAGTAAATATTAACAGAGCAATAATATGTACATGACAAATGCAAGCAGTACGCATATCCTTTGTGGTCTAAATGTATTACCCCTGTCACACTACGACGTAATGAGCGAACGTGAGCCTAACGTGGTGATTTTTCGTCATTACGTTGATGTACGTTGGATTACGTCATAATGACGTTAGACTGACGTCGAGCTACGTCGTGTTACGTCGAGTTACGTCGAAGTTTTGGACATGTTCAAAACTTTCGACGTAGCTTGAACTTAAGGGTTTACGTTCGCCGTACGTTCTGTACACGTTCGGCGAACGTCAATGACGTTAAACAAACGTTATTAAAACGTCGGTCACTACGTTCAACTACGTTGCATTACGTTGCACTACGTTGACCCACATTAATCCGAGGGGGAACGTGCAGTCCACGTAGTGAAAACGCCGGGTTAACGGACGCCTAACGGACATCCAACGTAGGTTTACCGTTTTGCCACCGTTTCCTGACGTAAATAACGTAAGGTAACGTAAAGCAACGTAGTTCTGGCGATGGAATAACGTTCATAACGTTCCGTGAGCGTAGTGACGTTGTCCTCTCTCGGTGATTGACGGTATCACTACGCTTTACCAACGTTACGTTCTCGTCCACTACGCTGCATCCACGTTCAACTTGTGCCCAAATTTGCATACTACGCCGAGAAGTTCAACGTTCTTCACGTTCTCCCTACGTTGACGTCATTACATCGTAGTGTGACAGCCCCATTAGTGAGGATGCGCATGCATGTGTTTTGCGAGCATCTGTTTGAAATCTGTCAGTTACACTGTATATAAAAGGAAAATGTTCTTTTGTTATTGAATGTAAAAAGGAGTGAACCATATGGAGTGAGATATGTGCATTTGAAAGTTTTTGACTTTCAGATCTTTTGTATTAGCTAATGCGCCAGCCGTTCCATGCTGGCCACATCAGCCAGGCCTGAGCATTAATAGTTTGATGGGATCCACTGCAAATATACAGGTTTCCGCAAATTAGCCGGGTTCTGGGCTTAACGCTATGACATAGAGGCTGTTCTGCAGCATATACGCCAGTGGACGGCTCGGGATTTCAGAGTGTGCAGTTCGTCATACGCAAACGCTGTGGCATTTGTGATGGATCCCGTCCAAACGATAACACATAGGCACGACCAGAATGGCTGCTGCAATCATAGCAATAAACCCAGAAACCTGCGCAATTGCGGTGGATCCCGTCAAACCATTAATGCTCAGGCCCAGCTGAATCATAGAATGTGCAGTTTGGTGGGTTGTTACATAGTTTGATGTTTTGGAATTTCTGTCATTAGGACGATGTCAATCATATACCGATGTATATGTCATTATGGATATTCGATGCTACTTGGTCAAGTCGATAGATATAAATCAAATTAACCTTTCTACAAAATAATATTTTGTTAAAAACCCTAGTGCCACGGGCCTATGGCACCAATCCATTCCCACAATGTTCCCAGAACAAACAGAAATACCTACCTACAGCCCTGTCAGGTTTCAGGATTAGTAGGTCATCTCACATCACATGGTCACCACGAGATCACCATCTGGGTCATAGCCACAGGACTTTTGGCAAGCTTGTCAAAATTACTTTGCATTCTTTCAGCTCAAATTGCTCCAAAACTCGCCATTTTTCATCAAAGTTACTCGGGACTAATGAATATTAGGATATAATGATCAACCTGAGCTATTTATCTCAAATATAACTAACAAATTCAAATGCCATCGGACAATGCAACATTAACCACAATTTAGAAAGTATTTCTTTGGGTACATTAGTTGATTAAACAGGGACACGGACAATTGGTTTCCCCCATTCCACTGCTCCTTGCGCTATTCTAGTGATGCAGAACACCAGACTAGGTAGTGACAAGTATACATTTTTATGTCATTGGTTTGACTCGGCTAGGGTTCGAATCCAGGGTTTTTTCGTGGATAATTTTAGGAATGACTTTAAAAATAAGCTCCACATACCCAGGGGTTTGAATCCCACGATCTACCAAAACGGGAGGCGGACGCTCAACTCAATTGGCCAGCATGTCTGGTCTTAATAATGATAACAATAGTGACCATAACAATGGTCACCGCAATAATAAAAATAGTGACAATAACAGTAATGACCATGATAACAGTAATGGCAATAACAATAATATTTTTATTGTTCTGATCCAGTATGTTCTATACTGTTATATTCAACCAAATTAAATGTACATGAATAATAATTTATAATATAAGTAATGCAAACTTCTAAATTAATAATTATTATCGGCCATGAGGGGAAGGGGTGGACATAGCGGTGGGAGGGCATCAGAGTGGACAGGACAGGACTGGAGTTGGCTGGGTCCTGGAGGACTGGAGAATAGGGATTCGTGGAGAGAACTGGTTCAAAAGTCATCAGTGATGCACCATCCATAGCTACAGCTGATGGGAAAGTGAAGTAAATAAATAGATAGAGGGAATTGTACTGAATATATTACTTGAGGAAAAAATCTAGAAAATTATCACCACTTCAATATAGGCTTATCTGGTCTAAGCAGCACAACCGCCTTTGACCTCAATTGATCGAACGCAGTGGCCGAATCGGTAGAGCGAAGATGTCTCATGTTGAAGGCCAGGAATTCTAATCCCGGCTGAGTCAATTCGATGACTTACAAAATTTATACTTGTCACTAATACTAGGATAGGGCAAGGACTGGTTAGCTCAGTGTTAGGATAATGTGACGGAGTGGGAGATCAGATCATGGGGCTGGCAGCCTAGTATCCCAACCGGGCAGCACTATAAAGTGTTCCAAGTCGGTACCCGTACTGGAGAGAGAGAGAGAGAGACAGCGCGTGTGTGAACGTGTGATTGATATTTTATATCATCTTAGAGAAAACATTCTGATAGTTACATAACCATATACTGTTGATCTAATCGTGGTTTCTCCTTTAGTAGTTTAACAAAAATATTATTTAACAGTTAAACTATAGCAATTTCTGTTGGGTTATTTCTGTATGTATAATGTCTGTATTTGTGTGCTATTTCTTTAACCCTAAATGCTAAAAACGATCTTTTTTTTAAATGTTTGACAAAAACCCTGGTTGTATGAGAATCGGTAACTACCAAGAAAAACCTTGCGAATTGTCGACTCTCTAACCACAAATCTTTTTTTTTTTTAACTAAATGTATTTTATTCAGCGAATAATGTCTTTTGTCAGCGCCAGAGCACTGGTCTTCCGGCCGTTCATTACAATTTGTTGGTACATAAATGACAATATCAGTTGCAATAATAACCACATGAAAAACCTGTTCGATAATAGAAGCATAACATAAATTGACTATTTGTCGTAATTAACTGCATGCAATTCCAGTTCAACATATGTATTATGCACTTGGTGAGCATGCATCAATAAATGTACAAGATGACTCTAGAATTGTCTTTAAACACTTCTTTCTTCCTTTGCTTTCTCTTCTTTTTTTCAAAGAGATATAACATATCTTGAAAGTTGCATAACTCGATAAAAGCTTCAGATTATCATAACTGAAACATGTATCTAGATTTGATGCTACATATCAAACTTAGATACTGGCGTGCTCAATAATCATTTCATTTTTAATCATGATATGCCACACATACATAATGGATATATTGCTGCGATGAAGTGCTACGGTCACTCAACCAAATATGACGACACGGTTGTGGACCCCCCCCCCCCCCACCATTGGCGCCACTATCGCGCAGTCCTGGGATATATATATCATCAATATCCAAGTCAGCGTTCAATATTATATCAAATACATATCAAATTCCGCCCATTTATATACGTATAATATATTATACTCCTTATATTACTGCGATGAACGTTGTGTAATTTAAAATTAACCGACAACCAGATGGGATGCCTGAGTGAGTTGAGGGTCCATCTCCTGTTTTGGTAGATCGGGGGATCTGAACCCATCGATTCGTGGGTTTGAACCCTGGTCGAGTCAAATCAATGGCTTAAAAATTTATACTTGTCACTTCCTAGCCAGGCGCTCGGCATTATTAGGATAGGGCAAGGACTGGTTGGCTCAGTGTTAGGATAATATGACTGAGTGTGATATCAGGCCATGGTGCTGGTGGCCTGGTCTCCCAGTGGGGCAGCACTATAAAGTCACCATATGCGTGCACTGTCACAAGTCGGTACCCTTCCTGATATGACCCTAGAGATTGCTAGGACGTAAAACAACAACAAACAATTAAAATTAATGGAAGTCTTCTCAACAGGTCGCCCCATGAGCAAGATCAAGGTTGTCGCGACGAATGTGGATGATGGTGGTGATAAGCTGAGAGACGAGTTCAGCAGTTTCCTCTCACGCCTCATAACAAGCCTCTCAGACAAACGGGAGGAGGAGGAACTCTCCATCATGAACGACCCCTAAACCTTAACGGTCACACCTCAGAGGGAGCATGAGAGAAGGCTGGATAGACATTGGAGAGGACACCCACACTTATATAACTCTGTTAACCTCCATGGCCCGTATTCATGAATCGGAGTTAGGCTTATCCGGTGCTAGGAGCTAGCTCTGGGATAGCTATCCGCGGCTAGGAGGGCCTTGGTTAATTATGTCAAGGCGTATGCACCAATGTCCAAGCCTGGGCGGATAGCTAACCGTGAAATTATTTATAGATTTGGGAAATCCCTCGAGTCGACAATATGAATAACGCCGCCAATGCGGCGACGGCATCAATATCGGTTCGAATTTAGGGTTAATTTGATTAAATTTCACTTATGGCATATGTAATTTTGTTAAATATGACAACATTGAATAGATTTGGGCCTAATATATTGCCGCCGATGCGACGGCGGCGGCCATGTTTAGTTGACGTTGGACAGTATGGATATCGACGTCGCTACGGCGGCGGCGATTTGTTTACTTTACATTCATTGATTCGACTATATGAATAACGCCGCCAATGTGGCGGCGGCATTAATATCGGTTCGAATTTAGGGTTAAATTGATAAAAATGTCACTTATGGCGTACATAATTCTGTTAAATATGACAGCATTGAATAGATTGAGAGCCACACACGCACACTAACCGGCGCGGCTAGCAGTTAAACCTGACTTGTAATCAGGGTAGCTTAGCCTAGGCTACGGTCGGCGGCTAGCGCTGGCACCAGCTCAAGCATGCAGATTTTCCAACTTTAGCCGGGTGGAACTACCCTAGCCGCAATTAGAGCCCTAACTCCGATTCATGCATACGGCCCCATATGTGTGCAAAAATACGTGTGTTCTTTTTTGACATAATGAGCTGGCATTAGAGCCCCAATATGCCCTAGACCGGCCAGAAGAGGATCTGTAAGTTAATTTGTAAGTTAATGGTGAAAGGAGGGGAAGGGGGAGAGCAATAACTCTTTAAAGTTGCATAGTCCAATGGTTTTGAGTTTCTGCCATATATAGACCTGCCTACCCATGCGAGTTTTGCGTATCCTGTACGCAGTTTTAAGCCAGAGTACGCCAACATGCAAAATTTAAATTCTGTACAACTTTCTTGAAGATTTATACTGCCTATAATGGATAAGTCTTAATAGACTTGTTTTCACCATTAGACAGTTTGTCGATAGAAAGCCCGAGCCTACACTTTTACTGACCCAAGGGATTTTTAACCTCCGACCTTAGTCCGACCTTGAAAAAAAGTCAGACACTCTAACCACTCCACCACAGAGAACAGAGTTTCCAGGATGGGGCCAGGAGCAGTAAATATGGGTAAAACCTACTGTCTGCTATTAAAACATCTACTTATTCAGCGAATGTACAACAAAATTGAAGAATGTTAGTTATACTAAATTTAAGTAACTGCAGTGGAAATGTGATATTCCGTAGTGAGTAATTAGATGCATTGAATCACATGATGTCAGGGTTTTGTTCTCTCCATTTTCTTTCTATAAATATATTAGGTTGGTATTTATGATCTACGTTACTTGAAGTAACTTTTATTTTATGGTTAACTTTGGAGGTCTTTCAAGTTACAACATGTAGAATTAATTTTGATGGGCATGTTGAAATTACTACATCATATACGTCAGCTGGTAACATGTTTCTTTTTTATTTTTATTAAATTGACTTATTCGTTTCTGGGCTTCATAACCACCCCAGTATCTAAATTGGATATGTAGAATCAAATCTAGATAAGTGTTTTGGGTTAAAAGTAGTTAATCGTTCATTGGAATATGCAGCTTTAAGTAGTCAATTGCTGTTCATGACAGTCGTGACCAGGGCCCATATTCACGATGCGGTGTTAGCTTACACTCGGTGTGTTTGCACTCCTTGCGTACTGAGTTTTCGCCGCTAACCCAGAAATCCCAGCCAAAACCAGTTTTGGCTCGCTAACACCGCATCATGAATACGGCCCCTGCTTTGAACTCTGATCGTGATCTTTCTGTGCAGCTTTCAAATAAATGTAATGTATATTAAAGCCTTCATTTGTGTCTAACACTGTCTGTGTCTATGACATTATCTAGTGTTTAATCCATCTACTTCACGTTCATTCATTTAGATTCCATTAAACCCGTCCAAGTTACTCAGCAATTCATTGAATAAAATAAAAACATTAACTCATATTCTTGACAATTTGTTTATTCTTCCTCTTATAACTACTACTCCTGTCATTATTAACGACTAGACGCGATGGCTGAATCGGTAGAACGAAGGCTTCCTATGCGGAAGGTAGGGAGTTCAAATCCCAACCGAGTCAAACCAATGACTTATAAAAATGTATACTTGTCGCTACCTAGTCTGCCACTCGAGGTTAATAGGATAGGACAAGGACTGATTAGAACAGTATCATGATACTGTGACTGGGATATGTCATGGTGCTAGTGGCCTGGTCTGCCAGTGGGGCAGCACTATAAAGTCACCATGAGTGAGCACTGTCACAAGTTGGTAACCGTCCTGATGTGACCTATTAGATATTGCTAGGACATAAAACAACAAACAAAGCAATCTTCTAAGATCTATCTTTTATTGTTCTAGCTTCCATTTAGGTACTGTGGTTTTTTTTGTGTGTGTACACCTTCATTGTTATTTATACCATACATATCTGTTTGGGGTTTCTTATAGTGTTTATACCTTTACAGCACCATGTTATTTTTTGTTATGTTTATTACCCCCCGTTGTTGCTGTGGACTGAGCATTGCGGCCTTATACATTGTAACCGATGTATACTAAGGAGTCAAACCCCATCAAACAAACCATTCATAGCAACGTTTAATTAAGTTAAAGAAATGCCGAGTTATATATGTGTGTAAATCCAACCATGATCGAACCAAAAACCTGGTGTCTAAACATAGAGACAAAATGTCCAAGTCTTTCAGCAGGTGGGACCAACTGACCAGCATATCAGTCGAGTACCTGATTGTGTTAAAAAATATATATATGTATTTGTCAAAAACGGATCCAACGTAAATCACCGATCATTAAAAACCAATTTCAGCACCAGTATTGTCACCTTTTAGTGGTCTTGAAGTGAATATAAATTCAGGGATGAGAAATTTCCACATTTTTCAAATCTTTGCTTATCGCCATTGGGGTTAGTAAAATGGTGCCAGTCATCATCAAAAAAGATTGGCTGATAAGGCCTTTTTCTTCCTTCTTTCAATTTTTCATTCCCACTCTCATCCTTACATATTAATGCCAATTTTGTGTGAACGCATACATGTAGTTGGCAGTTGTGTATTGAAATAATTACCCTTTTCAGACCTTCAAAGCAGACTAATTTGATATGTACAACGGTAGGTATTGCATGATTGCCCCTAATGCTGCTACAATAAAAAGTGAGAGCGATATCAAGGTAATATAAGCTTATAATTATATTTCTAATGCTGACTTTTCCGAGGCAGGAACGTGGGAAAGAGCGTCCGTCTCCCGTGTTGATAGATCGTGGGTTAGAACTCTGGTCGAGTCAAACCATTGACCTAAAAATTGATACTTGTCGCTTCCAAGCCTGGCACTCTGCATTCTTAGGATAGGGCAAGCAGCAGTGGAATGAGGAAGACCAATCGTCCACGATTGAAATTTCCTCTGCTTAATCAACTAATGTACAAAATCTTCTGTTTTTTGTTAAAAAACACTTAAAACACCAAATAGATATACAGTAAATTGTTGTGTTGTGTTGTGTTCTACTGGCACATGATATTCGCCCAACCTTATTTTCCTTACTAACTTTTGAAAATGCAAAGATTAAGTATGCCTACTGAGAAGTCCTACACAAAGTATTATAAGTAATTAAAGATTATGGATGTCAATATATTGGGAAAATGTTTTCAAAATATTTGTCTTGTTTCTAAAAAAAATCAATCTTTATATTGTAAAAAAAAAAAAAAAAAAAAAGTATATCCCTTGTTCTTTGAAAGGTCACATTTGGTGTCATTTTGAAATATTTGCTCAGGGTTACTGCAGACAAAAAATAATTTGGGGACAACCTTGGCTGTCATCCAAAGATTACATTGGAATTTTCCCCCATCTGATGTGCAATAACACTAGTGGAGCATACTCAGAACCTCAAGTTATTGCATGATTTGAAAAAACTGCAGAATTCCTTCATTTTGGAACTTGAAAAACAGTTTTAAGTGTCCTAAAAGTACCTAAAAAGTCATTAAAAAAAGAAACCTGAAAAAGAGTGGGAGTCCTGATGGAATCTGTTTTAACATTTTAAAACACAACAGTATACCAGCTGAGTAGCAAACTGCAATAAATGCTTAGAGAGTGAAACATTAGGGCCTATCTATCTTGGCTGTGTATGATCAATGTTTATGTTTTGGTTTGGAAAATATAATGCTCTCAGCGGATACATTATGCGGTGCTAATCGAGTCCACACAAGTCATCGTCATCTGCATAGGGACTCTCATCCACAATACTCACTTCTCTAACATTCACCACTACTTCGTACCCTTGATTCCCTCTCAAATACGTCGTTCTGACGTCACGGTTAGCCTCAGAACCAGGTCTGCTGACGTCTCTAGTGCCACTAGGGGAGGAGGTGTGGTTCGAGGGTAGGAATGGTGTAATGGTGTCGTTAATGTTATTGGTGGTGAGGGGTGAGCGCGTTATCCCGTTGGTGCGAATGATGTGAGAGCCATCATTGTCATCACTGATGTAACTTGTAGTGTCCGGTGGAGCTGTTGCTGTTGTCGTATCAGTAGTGTTGATATGCAAATCTGTGGTTCCAGTGTCATCAGTGAACTTCGATTTAGCTGTAGCATCAATGGCAGCATTGATGGGCAGAGATGGAGACTTAGTTGTAGTGATGTCACTGGTGATATCCGGTCCATTAATTGTTGCGGTGCTACCACTGACCTCTGATGGCATAGAGACATCACTGATGGCCAGAGTTGAGGACTTGGTTGTAACAACGTCACTGGTGATATCCTGTCCGTTAGTTGTTGCAGTGCTACTAATGACCTCTGATGTCATAGAGACATCACTGATGGCCAGAGTTGAGGACTTGGTTGTAACAATGTCACTGGTGATATCCTGTCCGTTAGTTGTTGCAGTGCTACCACTGACCTCTGATGTCATAGAGACATCACTGATAACCAGAGTTGAGGACTTAGTTGTAGCAACGTCACTGGTGATATCCTGTCCGTTAGTTGTTGCAGTGCTACCACTGACCTCTGATGTCATAGAGACATCACTGATGGCCAGAGTTGAGGACTTGGTTGTAACAATGTCACTGGTGATATCCTGTCCATTAGTTGTTGCAGTGCTACCACTGACCTCTGATGTCATAGAGACATCAGTGATGGCCAGAGTTGAGGACTTGGTTGTAACAACGTCACCGGTGATACCCTGTCCATTAGTTGTTACAATGCTACTAGTGACCTCTGATGTCATAGAGACGTCACTGATGGCTAGAGTTGAGGACTTGGTTGCACTGACATCACTGGTGATACCCTGTCCATTAGTTGTTGCGGGGCTACCACTGACCTCTGATGTCATAGAGACATCAGTGATGGCCAGAGTTGAGGACTTGGTTGTAACAACATCACCGGTGATACCCTGTCCATTAGTTGTTACAATGCTACTAGTGACCTCTGATGTCATAGAGACGTCACTGATGGCTGGAGTTGATGACTTGGTTGCACTGACATCACTGGTGATACCCTGTCCATTAGTTGTTGCGGTGCTACCACTGACCTCTGATGTCATAGAGACATCACCGATGGCCAGAGTTGAGGACTTGGTTGTAACAATGTCACTGGTGATACCCTGTCCGTTGGTTGTTGCAGTGCTACCAGTGACCTCTGATGTCATAGAGACATCACTGATGGCTGGAGTTGATGACTTGGTTGCACTGACATCACTGGTGATACCCTGTCCATTAGTTGTTGCGGTGCTACCACTGACCTCTGATGTCATAGAGACATCACTGATGGCCGGAATTGAGGACTTGGTTGCAATGACGTCACTGGTGATATCCTGTCCATTAGTTGTTGCGGTGCTACCACTGACCTCTGATGTCATAGAGACATCACTGATGGCCGGAATTGAGGACTTGGTTGCAATGACGTCACTGGTGATATCCTGTCCATTAGTTGTTGCGGTGCTACCACTGACCTCTGATGTCATAGAGACATCACTGATGGCCGGAATTGAGGACTTGGTTGCAATGACGTCACTGGTGATATCCTGTCCATTAGTTGTTGCGGTGCTACCACTGACCTCTGATGTCATAGAGACATCACTGATGGCCGGAATTGAGGACTTGGTTGCAATGACGTCACTGGTGATATCCCGTCCGTCAGTTGTTACACTGATGTTTGATGTAATGGTGACATTCATAATGCTACTGATGGGTAGATTTAAAGACTTGGTTGTAGTGACGTCAATCAGCAGAAGTGAGGCAATTGCGACCATTAGGACGTCTGTCTGTGAACATTGAACAGGTGAACATTGATAAATATATTAATTAGGTACACCTATATGTGTTTGATATCGTTTTATCGCTAATAAAGTAAGAGTTTAAAGTTGCACAATTCGATGATTTTGAGTTTCTGTCCGTTTTGTAAATAGTAAATCTATCATTATAATCTACCATTCTTTAGTTTGAAGTGACTTTTATTATAAATAGCTAACTTTGGAGATTTGAAGTGAAAGGATGCAAAATTAATTGTTGTGGATGCACATCCTAATTCTGACAGCAATGCCTTCAACAGTAAGAAATTCCATTAAAGGGAAAAGGTATAGGTGGTCGGGGAAAGCAAACAAACTCGGAATAGTTCTAATTTGTGCCACAGGGTGGTGCATGCTTAGTACTGAACTTATTGACTTGGTGGTGTAGAGTGACCTAGATGGTCATGTGACAGCTGTTGTTGTGAAGATGGATGGGTGAGTGGAGAGAAGGGAGAGTAAAACTGAGGTATTTTCAATTTTCTTTAGAGTAGTTCAAACAGGATTTTATATTTGCTTTAATGTAAAATATATGTCAGTACAATTACATTGCATAATTCAATCAGAAACACATAGAAGTAAAACGTTTTTTTGTTGTTTAATGTAAAAAGGTTTTGGACTGTATGGGGTTAGAACCCACAAGACCAAAAAACTTCAGATTACAAGTTCAACACCCTAACCAGTAGACTACAGAGGCCTCATGTCGCTTGTTGTCTCAGTTCTGACTATTTGTATATAGGACATCATATATACAAGGAGTATGTATGTGTATGTATGTATGCCTTGGATGTATCATATATATATATACTAGACTAGTAACTAGTCCATATATCAAATGTATGTGCTGTGTGGCCATCATTTGAAATTTGTCAGTTAGACTGTATATAAAAGGAAAATGTTTTTTGTGTTATTGAATGTAAAATGGAGTGAACCATATGGAGTGAGATATATAGCAGCTGTTCTATGCTGGCCTGATCAGCTGGGCCTGAGCATTAATAGTTTGATGGGATCCCCCACAAATACACAGGTTTCCGGTTCTAATGCTATGATGGCTGCAGCCATTCTGGTTGTGCCTATGCGTTATCGTTTGGACGGGATCCATCGAAAATGCACCGGGTTCTGCGCTTAATGCTATGATAGCAGCAGCCATATTCTACGATCCAGGCGGACCTGAGTGTTTATGGCCCGACATGGCCCAACAAGTTTAATGCTATGATGGCAGCGACTGTTCTGGGTCATGCGTTATCGGTTGGACGGGATCCATCGCAAATGCGCCGAGTTCTGGGCTTAATGCTATGACAGCAGCAGCAGTTCCGCAGTGTATGCACTGGCAGACGACTCAGGATCGCAGAACGTGCAGTTCGTCATAGGTGAGTAGAAACTGATATGGTGCTAGGACCACAGGCCGTCCTCCGATGCATACGCTGTGGAACGGGACATTTGGGATGGATCCCATCCAAACAATAACACATAGGCATGACCAGAACGGCTGCTGCCATCATAGCATTAGAACCGGAAACCTGTGCAATTGGGGTGGATCCCATCAAACCATTAATGCCAGCTGAATCATAGAATGTGCAGTCTGTCATAAGTGAGTGTAGAAACTGATATGGTTCTACTACCCGGGCCTATATATATATATATATATATATATATATATATATATATTAGTATTGGCAGATCAATATAAATATATATTTTTGGGTCCATATATATATATATACATACCTTGAATATACGTCATATATATATGACATGATATATACTATTACTAGTGCATATGTAAATGGTATTTACTGCATGGGCATCGTATGATGCCCTCGCAACGCATACATTTTATATATGACTAGTATATATACATCATACATATGATATAAACATGGTTATATGTATACACCCACACACAATCACACACCTTGCATATATGACATCATATATACAAATAGCCTGAACTGAGACAAGTAACTATGTGTGGTCTCTGTGGCCTAGTGGTTAAGGTATTGAACTTGGAATCTAAAGTTGTTTGGTGTTGTGGGTTCAAACCCCATTCAACAACAACAAAATGTTTTTCCTTCTATGTGTTTCTGATTGAATTATGCAATGTACATACATAAATATATAGATACATACATATATATAGACACATACATACATACATACATACATACGTACGTACGTACATACATACATACATACATACATACATACAGTCATACACACCACCAAACAACTTCAGATTACAAGTTCAACACCTAACCACTAGGCCACATATAATTTGCTGTCTCAGTTCAGGCTATTTGTATATACAACGTCATATACACAAGATGTGTGTATGACTGTATGTATGACTGTATGTATGTATGGCACACTAAAGATGTGAAAGTTATATAAAACTTAAAAGTGTGCATACTCACCACATGAAACATTCCAGGCATAGTGTTAGCAGGTCAAGCCTATCGGTGTAGTAAGTTGTCGAATATGTAACAGAATGAACACCTTGTAGCGAATTAAGACTGAGAGTGTCGATGTGATGGTAGGGCTCTACTAATAAACCTTCACTTTGAAAGGGGCTACCTTCTCAGCTACTAATATAGCCCAAGACGGCCATTATATCGGTGGTTTTCAAACGGGAATTACCAGGATTCGGGCTGAGTCATACAATAATATATTTTCAAAGCAAGGGCACGGAGTAATTACCCCACCACCACCACCGCTATCCCTACCACCGCTCAACCCCATCCCCACCCCCCACACACATATCATTTCGATTAGCTCTTACTTTTAGTTTCCAACGCTGTTTAAGGCCCTGTCACATTATGACCCATCTCGCAAGTGCGCGGCCAACGTGTAAAATCACTTTTTTATGTCGAGAAGCGTCAAATTTTTCGGTGCAGGGGGCAAAGTTGGACGTACACATACCGTATACATAGCATATAGCCACCATATGGCTAACGCGCTTCTGTCCGAAAAATGCTTGAATTACGCTCACGGCTCATTTACAGAATGCCGGTGAATGTTATATACGTTATTCGATGGCCAGAACTACGTCTCATACGTTACATATGTCAAGACACACTGGAGAAACGGTAAACGTATGTTAGACATGCATTAGATGTATGTTAGACATACATTATCCATACGTTGTCAGTACGCATCCTGTATGTTCCCACTGCCTTTAACATAGATCAACGTAGTGCAACACAGTGAACAACATTTGTCTAATGTACGTCTAACATACATCGACGTACACCTAGCGTATACATAACGTACAGCCGACATAAAATCCACACGTTGTTGTACGTCAAAGGTTTTGTGCATGCACAAAGATTTGCCGACCCCCTGATGCGCGACGCCGTATACAAGGAACGTCGACATACTTTGATGTATACCAACGAGCGCCGAACGCACGCGTAACGCATAATGATGTATCCCGATGTAGCGGCCAAAAATCACATATGTCGGCATACTTTGGCGTGATGCATCATAATGTGATAGCCCCTTTATGTATTCTGCATAGAACTATTCACAGCGATGTCGTCGGTCATATTATGTAAAAGTCCATGGATATTCACTGGGCAAGGCCCAGGTGATGGGGGGGGGGGGGGATCTCCCTGTTTATCTCGGCGAATTACTGCGGAAATTTCAGCAAAAAAATTGTCTGCATGCACAGGGACATGTAGTTGAAGACCTTGTACGCATGCGTCAAACTGATGACACTATTTTCGCATTTTGTCCATAGTCGTTGCTTTGTAAAATTGTAATCTGTATATATTCTTTTTATATTTTGATGGCACAATTTAAGATAACCTAGATAGGCCCTATATCTTGTTGTCAACATAATATGTTGGTGACTACCAACCGGAGGTAAATATAACACCCATGATAGATATGCCTAAGTATAAACTTGTTGTACAGGTCCAAATCCCATACTCGAAATCATTGGGACCAGTTGTGTTTCAGAATTCAGATGATTTTTTGTTATATTTTAGAATAAAAGCAATAATCATATAACACTGCAGTAAAATGTATGACTACTCCCACTAAATCGTGTAAATAAAGATAACAAACACGATTACAGTTTATTTATAGAGTATTATGCTGATGAATGAAATAATTGGATACTAATATATTAATACATACTAAGACAATAAATACTGTACATATAGTATACTCTACTGTAAATATAGTACATTTTATTTCTAATAAAAAATAGTTGGTAAAACTTAAAGCATAAATGGACCTAATCAAATGCATTAATATTTCTCGAAAGAAATATATGAATATTCACACTAAGTGGGATACATAAAAACTAAAAATATCGATCAAGTTTATTTATTTGCTGTATGGGGGAAATAACCTTTGGTTTTCAAAGCGTTTCAGATTTAAGAGTTTCGAATAGGGGATTATGTACCTGCAGTAGCCACTCCCTGTAGTTAAAGAATGTGCGGGTTTTTTTTAAAAGAACATTGGTTTCCATAGCAAACTGGTTTGATTTGTGGTTATGTGATTATTTTGATCCGCCGACGTCCACGCTCACAACCGATGGTGGCTGTGGTGGGATATAGGGCCACCGTTTACTTCAAAGCGTTTGCTCTACCACACCTTTTCTAATCAATGTTAAAGTTGCATAGTCCGATAGTTTCTGTCGTTTTCTGACCACTGTGATTCACGTTACTATAGTTTGAAGTAACTTTTATTTTAAATGGCTAACTTTTGAGATGTTTGAAGTGCAAACATGTGAAATTAATTTTGGCAAGCACGCCAAAACTCTAACACCATAGGCGTCTGCAGTAACATGTTCTATTCAATTGCCTTGTTGCATTCCCTTCTGTGTGGTGATAAGCTGATAAGTGCACTAGTATCTAAATTTGATATGTTGTTGGTAAAACAAATACATTAATATTAATGAAATTTGGTTTTGAAAATTTGATGTTTTCATCAAACTATGCAGCTTTAATATACAGTAAAATCTCTCTAAATCGACCGACCATGGGGTCGACTTTAAATGGTCCATTTAGGGAGGTGGTCGGTTTATGGAGGGTATTTTTAACATTCGAATGGTATTGTATGGACGATCGTTTGGTACCCAAATGGAGCCATCGATATCGGGGAGTGCTCGATTTGTGGAGGTGGTCGGTTAGAGAGGTATTACTGTACATTGGTTTGTTGTTTGAGTTTTATGTCCTGGCAACATCTAAGGTCAGGTCAATATGGGTACTGAATTGTGACAGTATGCACTCATGGCGACTTTATAGTGCTGCCCCACTGGGAAATCAGGCTGCCACACCATGACCCGATATCCCGCTCATCAAATTATCCTGACACTGAGCTAACCCGTCCTTGCCCTATCCTATTCATGTCGAGCGTCAGGCTAGGAAGCGACAATATATATATGTCATTGATTTGACTCGATCGGGAACCGAACTCACGACTTTCCGCACGCGAGGCCCGCGCTCTACCGATTCAGCCACCGCGCCCGGTATGTTAATACATGTCAACCTACTAATATCTCAATATAAGTTATTGTTTGCTGAGGCTTTGCGACCCCATCAGGACGGGTACCGACTTGTGACAGTGCACACTCACGTCAACTGGCAAACTAATGTTGCCAGCACCATAACCTGGTATCATACTCAGTCACATAATCCTGATACTGGGCAAACTCGTCCTTGGCCTGTCCTGTTAGTCTACTCCTATCAGTGCCAAGAACCATGCTAGGTAGTGACAAGTATCAAATTTGTAAGTCTTTTTTTTAATGTAATATATTTGTTTGCGAACCTAAGTTCATTTTTGGGTGCTCAGAACGGCAGACCTTGGTTTGACTCAGTAGGAGTTCGAACCCCCAACGTTATACACAGGAAGCCCTTATCACCCTATATTGTCTCCCAGTATCCGGCTAGGATGGATGCCCTAGATAGTGTTGCACGTGACTGTATCGCAGACACTGACACCGGCGGTCTCGTATTCGTGAAAAATTGTTGATGATATTATGTAAAGTGGTTGCATACGACATCATTCAAGTATTATTATATACATAATGCTGCTTGCTTCTATCACCACCGAGCAGACCTACGACCAGACGGGATGGCCGAATGAGTTGAGCGTCCATCTCCCATTTTAGTAGATCATGGGATTCGAACCGATGGGTTCGAACTCTGGTCGAGTCAAACCAATGAGTTAAAAATTGATAATTGTCGCTTCCTAGCCAGGCACTCGGCATTATTAGGATAGGGCAAGGACTGGTTGGATAATGTGAGGATATCAGATCATGCTGCTGGTGACCTAGTCTCACAGTGTGGCAGCCATTTAAAGTCAGCATGAGTGCACACTGTCACAAATTGGTACCCGCCTGACATGACCTTAGATGTTGCAAGTAGGTACAACTCCAACAACCAACCAACTGAGCAGGACTGGAGGTCTATCGTGCTTTACTGTATCAGGCAACCTCTAGATTCACCCAGCGTCCACCCTATTCACATCGCATTCGGCCCACGTCCACCCAAATTCTTACTTTTGTAATAAATTAGGATGGTCTGAAGGCTTTCTCCGAATGTTACTTACTCTTTTACCCACCACCAACATGCGGCGTGGCTGCTTGGCCACCACCTGCCCTGAGCTGAGTGTGTGGTGATCCGTGACTAACAGAGGGGGGAGGGGGTAGTGAGTAGAGCTCCAAGTGCCCCTTATGGCCGTCACATTACAACGTTTCTTACCGGTGTGCCGCCAGCTCGCAAAATATTTTCAACGCGTCGAGACACGTTAAACTTTTCGGCGGGTTGGGAGAAAGTTTGGCGTCCGCGCGGCGCGTACATCGCACGCGGCCAACGCGTGTCGACGCGTGAGGCAAAAAAATATAAAAAGTTTGGTGCGACGTCCTCATATCACCTTAGATGTTGGTAGGATGTAAAACAACAAAGCAATCATTTGGCGCAATGTGTGACAACGTCTGCTTCGCGTGCACTTAATATTATTCCGGTGATGTCCACGTGCTTCTGATGACCCCGGAACGTCCCCAGAACGTCCACACCCACACATCGGCGCGCGTTGGGGCGCGTCGAAAGTTTTGTGCATGCACAAAACCTTTGACACGCGCCGACGCGCGCCAAAATGTACTGACGTGTACCTACACGCGCGTAACGCGCGCGTAAGGCGCGCGTAATGCACGCATAACGCTTCCCAACGCGTGCCGACGTTTCGCCCAAAACGGCAACACGTCGGCGCGCATTGGTGAGAAACGTTGTAATGTGACAGGGCCTTTACACATTATCTCCTCGTGCCTCTTTCACACTATCTGACTAACACACAATGACTATTGACCATGAGTAAAGTATCACCAGCAACTACATACATACAATTATGCACCTGGCCTTATATACCTTTTAGCATAGTAGACCATTTGTATTCCCCCACCAATGAGTTTTATCGGAATATTTTACTACAGATCCGGTATAAGCGGTGGAGGCTGGAGTTGTACAAATGCTCGCTGTGAGTCTGTATATATCATATATCTTATATATGCATACGTATATGTGTGTGATGATGAATATGTGTATATATCTATATGTACTACAGTAAAACCTCTCTAAATCGACCGACCTTGGGACCGATTTTAAGTGGTCGATTTAGGGAGGTGGTCGATTTACAATGGTATTGTTAGGACCAAAATAATAAAAATAATAATAATAAAACATTTATATAGCGCCCGATCAGGCAAGCCGTTCTCAGGTGCTTTACATAACAAACAAATATACAGGAAAATAAATTTCACCTAGTTAAAAGCAGATTTAAACAAATGTGTCTTAAGACCTTTTTTAAAAGCACCAACAGATTTACAATCAGTGATATATCCTGGCAGAGCATTCCACAGTCTCGGGGCAGCAATACTAAAAACACGATCCCCAAAGCCCTTGAGTCTGCTCCGAGGAACTGCTAACTGGATGGAGACTGTGGAGCGCAGCGTTCAAACATTTGTTCTCTCCTGGAGCATATCTGGAGCCTGATCATGCAAGGCACGGTGTACAAGAAGCAGCACCTTGAAATCAATTCTCTTCTCCACAGGGAGTCAGTGTAATGATTTCAGCACAGGAGTGATGTGATCAAATTTCTTTGTACCCGTCAACAACCTGGCAGCCGCATTCTGTATACGTTGCAGTTTTGAAATACTTGACAGCGGCAGACCATACAAGAGAGCATTACAATAATTCAGGCATGAACCAATGAAAGCATGAGTAACCTTCTCTAATGAGTCCCATGTCAGGGCATCCTTGATGGATCTGAGATGTTTCAGTTGCATAAATGATGCCCCACACACCGTCTTGATGTGATTAGACATATCAAGAGTATTGTCAAAGATCACACCAAGGTTACGGGCTGACTCACTAGCTTGAACACTAGCATCACCAATTCTGAGATGGGTTTCATGTAGCCTATCAGTGAAACAGGGAGTGGAGATGACTAAAACTTCAGTTCTCATCATCGAGTTTGAGCATATTTTTCCTCATCCACTCTCTAATTTCACCAACACATTTCTCCATTATCTTCAGGCATTCAGACATGTCATCAGATACATCAAACGGCAAATACAACTGTGTATCATCTGCATCATACAGTCACATTGTAATTCACTACTAAATTGTGTACTGATTGCTTAATAATAAATTGATGAGAACATTTCCCAACAGTTAGAGTCCGCAGTTATTTCATTTGAGGTCCCAGTAGCATGCAGAAAGATTAGTAGCGCAAAGATGGCTTTTAAAAGTATATATACTTTTTTTTAAATAGATATTAATCAATGATGATTTCAGCAATTGCTCTGGACTGGCCAAGACTGGGACTGGTTGGCTCAGTGTCAGGATAATGTGACTGAGTGGGATATCAGGTCATGGCGCTGGCAGCCTGGTCTCCGAGTGAAAGCGATGGATATAGGGGAGTGGTCGATCTGTGGAGGTGGTCGGCTACGGAGGTTTTAACGTATATGTATATACATGTGTGTACATGTATACATGAGTGTATATATGTGCATATATATATATATATATATATGTACATGTATATATGTGCATGTATATATATGTGTACATGTATATATATGTATAAAAGTTATACTTGCGGTGTTCTCTGTTGGCAGAGTGGTTAGACTGTCAGACTTTTTTCGAGGTCAGATTCCTAATCTGAAGGTCGGTGGTTCGATTCCCTGTGCCCCCACCTCTGCCAATTTAGATTTCCACCTCTGTGTATAACTTACAGCGTCATCAAAGGCCAGTTGCTCTCATACCATGCCTATGTGGTGTGGGAGGTTAAAAATCCCTTGGGTTGGTCAGTGTCGGCTCGGGCTTTCTATCAACAAACTGTCTAATGGTGAAAACAAGTCTATTCAGACTTATCTATGATAGACTGTATAAGAACAAAAAACACAAAAAAAACGTGCCGCTACCTAGCCTGGCCCCCCAGCATTAATAGGAAAAAAACTGATTTACTCAGTATCACTATCAGGATAATGCGACTCAGTGGGGAATTGGGTCATGGTGCTGGTGGCCGGATATCCCAGTGGGGCAGCACTATAACGCTGCCATGGGTGTGTTATGTCACAATTCTAAACCCGTCCTGATGACCTTAGATACCAATAAAGCTAGAGCTTTGGTCTATTTACTTTCGATTTCGGTCCAGTGACAGGGAAGTTAAAATGTTTTGGTTTTTGTGTGGGTGTGGTGGTTTTCTTTGGTGGGTTGGGGGGGGGGGGTGTAAAGTCGTGTTTGTAGTCGGGCGGTATGCCTTATTCTTCAATTCATGTAACCGAATATGTGGAGGAAGAGTGTTTTATTTGATTCTGAAAATGATAAATCCCTCTTTTTCCTTACAAATATACAATGGAATGCATATATTATATATCTTGGCATAAATATTATATATTATATATAATTAGATGTAAGAAGAATGACTCAAATTTTAACGTACACTTGTTTTATTTTCAAACAATAATAACAACGATATCAATAATAACAAGCAACATGATATCATACCAATTGCAACAGCTGTCCAATGGCAACAGCTATAATTATAACAGCTATATACGAACAGGTAACAAAGGCAACAAGTGCAGCAATATGACTGTCTTTCATAATAAAAATAAATATCAACTATATAAGCACCGGATATTTGGTAACATAGTCATAGTCATGGTTACCAGTTATCACATATAAGACATTTATCGACGGCATTGTCGTAGACATTTATAATACTGCCAACGTCTGAAACCCTCGAGAAGATGGCGTTGGAGCTGTTGATGGCCGATGTGACTTCCGGTTGAACAATTGTCGTCTGACGCGCTTCAGTGACTTGGCTATCGCTCGACGGCGCTCCTTGCAGAGACTGACGGGCCCGCCCCGCCTCTCACCTGCATGACCACCAGATCCCATTGCAGGACATGAGCAGATATTCTCCCTACAGAAGTTTCTGACGTCAGAGGAAATGGCTGCGACGCGGCTGACGCTGTGGGAACTGTGTGCGACGTAACTTGGGCTCTTGTGGCTGACATTGTGAGTGGCGGAAGTAGATTCTCGTCTGTCTGCAGATGTACAGGGATGAGGCTGGAAGCCGTTTGCACCACTGAAGTCGGGTGTTCCGTAGCCACAGTCGATGGCCGGCGGTGTGTGTACTTCCGGTGCGTTCCGGTTGCGTAAGGCGTCATCCTCCAGTATTCCCGCGAGCAGGCCAGTCGGAATCCGCTGTCGGAAGTGACAACATGAGCGCCCGGCGCATGCGCCGCCCGCCAGGACGTTGTCCATATCTTCCAGAGTCACGTCCAAGTCATCGGCCTCGTCGTCACTGACGTCATCAATCGCCATCCGGAGCGAGCGTCCAAAACACAGATCGGCGATGGTGTGCGTGATGACGGCGTCTACGTGTCGCTGAGACGCTGGTTCCATTTCCGGTGAGCTGGCCGTGCTAAAGCTCCACGTGGAACAGTTGAGAATCTCCGCTTTCTGTGCTGTCTGCTCCATTATGCCTACAAGATGGAGGAGGATCTGTTCTCTGAGTAGGTTTATGTAGTACGTCTGTAGTCGGGCCGTGGCCAGCTGATTGTGAGTGCATGTGGGACTTGTTGCTGGAGACGAGTGAATATGACAGGGCTCCGCTACATGCGTAGCCTATATATCGCCCTTTTAGTTCTATGTCGCATTGTGTGAACAGCTCATCATTCAAAACCACCTCATCACCTACTGCCACGTGTCATGAAGTGCGTGACACCTGCTGCCATGTAAGCCAATCTAACGCTTAGCGCCATTCTCACCCCTCACCCAACACACACCGCACTCTGCCCGTCTACACACACACGCGCACACACACACACACACACAACACCCGCCTGTCTACACACACACGCACAGAACCTTACCGCGTACACACCATGCACACGCACCTACACACATACGCACACAATCGTTACAAGACATTGAAGTTGCATAGTCCGATGGTTTTGAGTTTCTGTCATGTTTCCGAGATAAATATATTAGATTTATCATTATAATTTACTTTACCGTAGTTTGAAGTAACTTTTATCTTAAATTAAATTACTAACCTTCGAGATATTTGAAGTGCAAACATGTCAAATTAGTTTTGATAAGCATGTCAAACCTCTGACACCATAGGCTTCTGCAGTAACAGTTTCTATTGAATTGACTCAATATTCCATTATATACAGAAACAAATGTTTAATAAGTGCACCAGTGTCCAATGGGGGACATCCGGGGTAGTTCATTTGTTGACACTAGATGGCGCATCGGTACCAGTGGTCCTAAACGGCCATTGACAATGCACTGAGTTGGGTGTAAGTTAGATATCTAGAATTAAATTGAGATAATTGTTTTGGTTTTGAAATGTTGATGCTTCATCGGACTATGCAGCTTTAATTACGCCTATGGTCCACACGGATCTAAGGCAACACCATTAATGCGCATACGAATTTCCATGTAGATGTCATTGGCGTAGTTTGTTATGTTTATTGTTGCCATTACCAGTGTTGCCTTTATAATTACGCTTTAAAAAATGCGTAGGAGTGAAATGGACATTATCAAGTGTGTGTAAATTAATTGAGTGTGAACATGAATAATTGGTATTTGTAATTTTGTAAGTGTATGTATATGCCTTGTATATGACACAACTTTGATCTACTTAGGGATGGACAAAAAAACATCGTGATATGTTACAATAAATCATACAAATTAAGTCTTACAACGATTAACAAAATAAAAGCTCATGGCTCAACGTCCTTACTGCGCTCAGGTGTGGCAGATATCCGCTCACCTGTGACGTGTGACACTTCCCAGTGCTCAGGTCACGCCCACTCGGAGGTGTGATTGACCTGCATAAGCGTGGTCCCCCGGCCTTTGGTTCTCCAGATGTCGCCACCATGGCTTCATCTGGGTGCACTTCGACACCACCAAGCGGCCATGATGGGAACCCGACTAGACCCGCATCTCGACACTGCCGAGTTGAACGGTGTAGTCACAAGAGAAGGCATGGAGCCACATGTCTAGGCATCATCAACTCACAAGGGAACTCACGGCCAATACATTACATATCACTGTGTTTATGTAATATGAAAACAACATACACGTGTACAAAATCATTGCGTATTTTACAGATTAAATTAATCCTTGCCTTAGTTTGTTTCGTCTCTATATATAATATGTAAACTCTACTGCAGCTCAAAGTTCACGAAAGTTCAATAATGTAGGGCCGCTACTACTTTACACTTGACCCCCCCCCCCTCCTCCTTTTTTTAAAACGCAATATTTTCAAAGCTAGGTGAACCAATTTATATCCTCATTGGTAAATATAGAGGCCTGCTGTTACTCATACCAAATAAAGTGTACACTCCTACTAGAATTTGCATTGGGTCTCCTTGACAATCTATATAGGGGCCTAGATAATGTATGTAGACCTATGATCAGAATATAAATAACGGAATTTCCTAAATATATTACCGATTATTTCCGCGCAAATATATGGACATACCTTCCTGTACACTTATATATTATCCCTGCACGTACGCCTAATCTTTTTTACTATAGTTGCTCAATTATATATTCATATATAATACTATATATCATGGTAAATGGGGCCAAAGTGTGACATGAGGGTCAAAAATGAATATTGTTTATTTTCCTAATTTTTTCACTGAGTAGCCACCTCTTGTCCATATATATTCTGGTAATGTGAAGGAAAAGATAGTTGAGGTTACCATTTTTGTCAGAAAGACAAGAACTAATTGAGTAGCCAGCCCCAAGTGTGGATTTATTAATCACCAAGTGTGGATTTATTAATCAAATCAATTATTTAATCAAATTTATTGGATGAAATAATTAATTTTTACATTGTGGTCCCCTATGTATAGAAATGCACTGTAAAGAAATCTGCATACAATGATTATATTTCCCCCAATTTTGAGTAGTGGATGTAACACAATAGAAGAAGGCACCAAAGATAATATGGAACTTCAACTTCAATTTATTTTCATAAAGCTTTGTAGATTTTTGTTATTACTAGCCATGGTACTAGAAAATAGCCTTACACATGCAACACTATCAATTGAATGTCTCTTTACTGAAGCTTTGGTATTCCCAGGATAACAAATTTCATAATTTAACAAGCAGGGGACACAACAGATGTCCAGAACCAGTTTAATCACACTGGAATATTACATATATATAAAAAATATATATGCATGCAAAATGAATTTTTTTTTTCAAGTGAGATTCTTTTATTATTTCATAGGCCGTGTTTACACGGTCAATTCTAAACCGATTTAGACAAAGCGATTTATATGAAGCGATGTAGTGGCGCGTTTACTCGACGAATTTGAAACTGTCCACGACCGGGAACCAGCAGCCTTAGTGGTGAGCCTGTAGCTGGCGAGCACCACTATTTTACACTATCGCCGCCCGGGAACCAGCTGTATTGATTCATATAAACCACCTCAAGATGTGGTTTACATGTCCTGATATATATGAATCGATTCAGCCCTAAAACGCCACAGTGTCGCATTTACACGGCAAATGTAAATCGATCCAGACAAGTGGTTTTATATGAAGCATTTTAACTCGCCCGTGTAAACACGGATATTGACTAACAGGTAATATTCTATGCAAAATAAAGATCTAGTAGGCTGTAGAAAAGATCAAATTCTCCATGTAAAAAATGCATGCCTTTAAAACACAATATTTTTGGAATGAAAATGTTGGCTTTTTTTACTATGTCACATTAGGCCTTACTTTTTTTCATATCTATCTCTTCAAAGTGTAAGAATACCAGTTCTATAAAGAAAATACCTCTGCTACTCTACAGTAAAACCCAGAGCCATTTCAAAGTTAAGGCAACACAGTTTCTCAAACAGGATCATAAATATATGGAACAGTCTCCCACAAAATATTATTGATGCCGAGTCAATAAATTCATTCAAGAACAGATTAGAAAAAGCATGCGCTGATGATCCAGGGAAATATGACCCCTCATTCACCACATGCTACTAATTATTCCTTGTGTTGCATATTTACTTGCACTCAAGCAAAAATGAAAGACAAACAAGTGTTCACACTTCCTGTCTACCATTCACTATTTCACTATAATTGTTTTTGATCATTATATACTGAAAAGGACATACATATAAAAGATTACACGTACGTGCAGAGATAATAGTTATAAAATAACTACTTCGAACACATGATATTACACTTAAGGGTAAAACCGCTGTTACGGGAACATGTGAACATCGATTTTGAAGTAAAAAAATATAACAATGACCGCTCCCCTCGCACCCCAAAACGAGGCCACCACATGGTTTGTTGAACGATAATACAAGCACAATTGACGGCACTGAAATGGCTCGTCGAGAGAAGAAGGTAAATAAAGCAATGGACATGAAATAACACTTATTTATTTGAACTAATTCCCAATAGAATGGACGCGGGCATTCATGTGTATGTTTGGAGTCTATGTTACTGAGTTATTTATTTGAAATTGGAATGTATAATAACTTAGACTTACAATTGTGACTGCCACTGTCGTGACTGTGACTAGTACTAGTACTACTACGTACTAGTCTAGTACGTAGTAGTACTAGTAGTACTACTACTAGTACTACGAGACTAGTACTACCATCGTAACTGCCGATCGACAGTAGTATTGCTATTGGTGAACGTAATAACTAATATCATAATTATAATATGAATAAGCAATGCTTAGCCTTAGGACCGACCCACCGATATAACTACAGTCTACAGCAAAGTATTTTTATGATTTTTGTTTTACTCCACTCGCGGTGTTCGATTTGAAATTCTATCAACTCGGCTGACCCGAATACGGAGGTCGTTTCCGCGGAGTAAACTATTAATATTTCATTTGTGCATCCATGTTTATGCCAAATTGTTATTTATTTCTTTTAATTTTGAATAAACTAAGTTTTGAACTGTACGTATCGGCAAATTCTATGGCAGTGGGCATTTGTTTTGATATATTATTAACCGATCGCTGCAGCCGTGCTGCAGAGTAGCACGGAGGAACGGGTACACTGGTCCCAGTGACGTCATCGCACCATATTTGGAAGGTCTGTAGCGAGGGACCAGTGTAGTTCTTCCTTGATTCCGCATGCGCTACTCTGTGGTGGCGCATTGTCAAGTCATTAAGCCCATAGACTATTATTAACCAATCGTTGTCGTCCACCCTGCTTGCTGTGTAACAAAGTTCGATGAGCGATTTCCGTTTCCGTTTGCTGGATTTGGATTATTCTGTTATTCAACACGAATTTACAAATGGCAGTGCCCATAGAGGGCTATTTCCGTTTGCTGGAATTTGGTGATTTAATCTTCCAGCTCTATCAGTACAGGTATTGTTTATAAATTATATGCATATATACATGCACATGTGTTAGTCATTAGCCTCCCCGTGGGTGGGTCGGTATAATAGATATTCAATAACATTAACACTACCGTGTAACGTGTTTACAATACCATCTGGTCCAGGATGTGATGAAATAATTGGTAACCAAGAAAAGAAATAATTCAGGTAACCAAGAAAAGAAGCCTAGAATAGATTCTAGAACTTAGATTTAGAAGGAAAGCCATTAAATTTCAAAGTTAACAGATTCCAACATAAAATACATCATTGCAAAGGTATTGTAAAGTCCTTTCTAATGATACCTAAATCATCATCCTGTGACAATTATCAAAGAAGTTGTGATACTTTATAAAGTGTTTTTTATGGGCAATGTTCCATTGTTGTTTCAATGGAAAACCAGTTGAATTCTGTGACCCATCTGGGCGTCTCAAGGATTTCCCACAATTTAATGCCACAACTTTCTCAATTCTTAACCGATTTTCAAAAACTTTGTGTCATTGGAAAGCTTAAGGAAAGGACAATACAAATAATCTATTTCCACACTATTTTATTAATGAAATGAATGAGATGGGAAAAGATAGTCATGTGTGCACCGCGCAGTGCTCCGCGCATGCACCATGGAACAAGCTGAGTCTAAGCATGTGTGGATCGTGGGTGACATGTCAGTCCAGTATACTTACCAGACACACCTTTTTAACCGCCCTCAAAATCAATGTTCCGGTCCTCAAAATGACACCAAATTACACCCTAATATGGAGAAGTATATGAAGAAACAAAATAAACTAATTTCAAAAATATTAAAACTTACTTACAGGTAGCATTCCAGTGACTTAAACAGACAAATTTGAATAAAGATTTTTTGTCACTTCTATAAATCGGACAGCAAATATTTTTGGATGTAGCAGTGGAGCAAAATGTGAACTATATCATGCATATGGTTGCATTCCTGGTGGTCCTAAATGGGAAAAGATAGTCATGTGTGCTCCGCGCACGCACCGTAGAACAAGCGAGTATCGTGAAAGCGGCGTGTTTTTCGCGTGCCTACCATTATTCTCATCAAGATCTAACAGACATTTTTATATTATGTACTATTTTGTATTCATAGTTATACTTAATTAATATTAATATGAATAAGCAATGCTTAGGCACCCCCCCACCCCACCCCCTTGGTGGCCGTATTCGACAGTATTTTCTAGTGGCTTGGGTGCCACGAGTTGCAGTTGTGATAATCGAATACAGTCGTCGTTTCTGCGGAATAGACTATTAATACTGCATTTGTGTATCCACGTTTATGCCAAATCGTTCTTTGTTTCAAAGTTTTGCACTGTGCGTATTGGTAAATTCAATGGCAGCAGGCATTTGTTTTTTTCTCGACTAGTATATTATTAACCAATGGCTGTCGTCAAACCTCTTTGCTGCGTAGCGAAATTTGACGGTCTATTTCCGTTTCTGTTTGCTAGATTTTGATTATTCAACATGAGTATACAAATGGTGGTGCCCATATAGAACTATTTCCGGTTCCGTTTGCTGGATTCTGGTAATTTCATTTTCCACCTCTATGACTAGGAGTATGAGTATTGTTTATGTATATATATATGTATACACATGTTTCTCCTTAGCCTCCCCCTTGGGAGGGGGGGGGGTATTACTAGTACTAGTAATAATACTATCAAGTGTCATAGTTATTAGGCACTTGGACATTTTTTTCAAACATTCTGAATGCATTATGAGGGAGACCAATCGTCCACGATTGAAATTTCCCCTGCTTAAGACAACTAATGTACCCCCCGCCGCCAAATAAAATTGTGGTAGCAGAATTCGCCATCCCCTTGTGAAGCTGTGTGATAATTACTTTATTTTATGGGTTTTTTCCTTTTCATTTCTGCAGCATACAAAGGGGGCTGCAACTGCCTACGTCACCCGAAATCAAGCCCTCAGAAAACTGCAACTATCTCTCGCGGATTTTAGGTATGTAGCTTTGACATAGCGTTTTATTTAATAATGTTCAGATAATTATATGGGAACATTTAACTATAGTACAATTTCATTTTGTCAAACATTAATTCCCAGTTTTACATTTGATATGTTAAGCGAGCATTCCTTACACACGGTATGCGAATGGCATGATTCCTTACACGTGGCATGCGGCACACGACTGGCTATATTTAAAAAATAAACAAGTATACTCAATACTGCACTGTATATGACCTAATATGGCATTTATATCTATGTACCTCTTGGTACCTCACATGGGCGTCCTTACCTTTATAATTACCAAATTATAGATAAGTATTCATATTTTTGTGGCTATGGTAGCATTTTTACCAACCCGAACCCCACCACCAAGTGCGACTGACGTTTCTATTCGCATGCCGCACCGATCGCTACATGGACCGATCGAGTTGTCGCATTCGCATACCGCGTGTAAGGAATGTAGCCCATAGGCTTCAAGGCGTTTCGATTTTTTGTCGCATTCGCATGCCGCGTGTAAGGAATGCACCCTTTAATATACCTAAATAATGCAAAAATCACTTCCTGGGCTCTCTATTTTTTAGGGTATTAACAATTTAGTAAATGGGTACAGTTTGACAATTGCATTGCCTTTGCATGTAAAAACTGCTTTAAATGAGTTATTTTAACATTGTTGGAATGTACGCCGCCGGATTTAGTAAACTACCCATATCACAGCCACACTCAATATTTAGTGAGTGTGGCTGTGATATTTGGGAATATTCTTCACAAATTGATCCGAGAAACTGGAGTTTAATATGTGGAAAACACTACCTAGTAAACTTGTTGATAATTTAAAACGAAAATAAGTACATCTTCACTAATTTTTGTTTGTTTGACTTTGAATGTTTGTTTGCGTTTTTATTTACACTCCTCTTCATTATGTGACTTTCATATACTTCAGACTATATCTTAGATATTTTAGCGTCCCAATTATTATTTTAAAAATGTGATAGTCATGCACCGTGAATATGGCTTATGCTGCCGATACGGCGTAAAGAAACAACCGATCAATCAATCATTTTAACAATCTTTTCTTCTTTCTGTTTCCCCCCCCCCCTTCTTTTGATACAGGCGATTATGCATTCTGAAGGGTATTTACCCCACTGAGCCAAGACACAAAAAGAAGGTCGGAAAAGGAAGCACCGCGCCTAAGACCTACTATCATGTGAAAGACATCCAGTTCCTGCTACATGAGCCAGTTGTGAATAAGTTCAGGGAATTCAAAGTAAGTTTTCTGATTTGACTAATATTTATTTATAATACAAGGATATTCCACCCATTGGTCGTAATGCTTGCATTGCGTTTGATTCGTGGCGGAGAAGGAGGCCCCCCCCCCCCCCCCTCTCGCGCGGTTGAAATTATTTCCTAAGGATAGCACTCTCGGGGAATCGCAAAGAAATTAAACGGAAGTCAGGTTTCCTAACACTATCCTAGCTCCATTCGTCTGATCGGTCAGTACAAACTCTCCTTGGAGAGTGTTACACTTTTCTGGTTCTGACAGTATTATCACTTTCATCCCCGTATTTATTATGTAGTTGACCAAATCTACACTTTGAATTTAATACGGATATGTCAATGAGCTCTGAGATCTCAGTCTATATAAATATATAATCAGTATGTACAATTAAATTGATCTATTTTGTGAGACTAGACGTGGTGGCTGAATCGGTAAAAGTTCTAGCTTCCTGTGTGAAGGTCACAGCCGAGTCAAATCAATGACTTAGAAGATCGATACTTTTCACTACATAGCTTATCACTCTTCATGCAGGGTTTTTGGCAGAGGGTAAAATGGGTAGAATTCCATGGCATTTGTATCTGCGGCAAGTAGCCAGGCCTGACCCCGGTATATCCCCCCCCCCCCGAGACGGTCACGTGATACTGCCGGGACACCTGACACCGTTGGTAATAAAGTCAGACTTCAACTTGGACTCGTGGTGTGCGTGTCTATTACACTCTGTACCCTCACAGTTTTGGGATAGTTTTTTTTTTTTAAGGTTCCTCAAGGAGCCAGAAATAAAGCCTCCAGACACCCCATCCCATTCTGCGTACCCTCAAATTATTTTCTGGCAGAAACCCTGACATGAGCCGTGGTCACACGAACAGTGTTAGTCCGATTTAGATGAGGCGAACTACATGAGTCGAACTAGTGGCACGTTCACACATACAGAGTTTTCAAAGTGTATTGCGTTCAAACATGCGCGTTAACCCAGCTCAGATCCATGTTTGTTTGTTGTTGTTTTACATCCTAGCAACATCTAAGGTCATATCAGGATGGGTATCCACACATACATTCACACGCCACACATACATCCACACATACATACATACAAACAACTTACCTAAAGAAGAGATGGGAAGAGTAGGACGGTCCAAACATGTGTTCTAACCACTATGTAAGCAACTACCTGTTAGGAAGCAGTCTCCATGCATGTGCTTAAGCTGCCTCAACTAAGCCAGTTGCATTCACAAGTGCCACTGAGGCCGACTCAAGCTAGTTCGCCTTATCTAATCTACCTCGCCAAGCGGTTTACTTGAGGCGAACTAGTTGAGTCGACTCAGCCCTAATTCGCCTGAGAGGTGTGTTCACACATGCGATCTGAGTCGACTTAGATGAAGCGAACTAGTTGAGGTGACTTAAGGCCCATGCGTGAACGGGGCTATGGACTGGTTAGCTCAGTATCACGATAATGTGACTCGAGTGGGATATCGGGTCATGATGCTGACAACCTGGTCTCCCAATGGGGCAGCACTATAAAGTCACCATGACTGCACATTGTCACAAGTCAGTGCCCGTCCTGATATGACAACAAACAATCTATTTTGTAAGGGGAAAAAAGCAATTACATAGCTCTAAGCTTTTCACTTCAGATCTTCGTGAAGAAGTTGAAGCGGGCTATTGCTAAGGGTAATAAGAGCGACGCAGAGCGGATAAAGAAGAATAAACCCAAGTACAAGCTCGACCACATCGTGAAGGAGCGCTACCCGACCTTCATCGACGCACTCAGGGACCTGGACGATTGCCTGTCGATGGTGCTGTTGTTCAGCAACTTCCCGAAGACCAGCAAAACACCAGCAGATAGCATACACATGTGCCAGCGGCTGTCAGGTTAGTGGTGCAAATGTTTTGGTCTAAAAATCAAATGCACATATTTGGAATACTTTATGAGTGAGCAATATTAGATTTTATTATGTGCACTACTACATTATTTTTCTTAGTTCGTTTAAAAGTGCTGAGATTTTTTTCTTTGGTTTTCTTTCAAGATCCGTTTGGGGCCTGGAAAGATTTGAAAAGTCTTGAACTTCATTTGCCCCATTTGAAGGCCTTGAAAAGCCTTGAATTTTGAGTGATTAGTCTTGAAAAGCCTTGAATTCCATTAAACTGTCCCAACCGATCTAAATTAGTCCAAAATCGCCATTCACCATTCATTGCCTTTTTCCTGAGATCCAAATGAAAATAGTCTTGAATTCCTATCAAAAGCAGCCTTGAAATAGCCTTGAATTCCATATCTTCACATGTGTATGGACCCTGTTCTTTGGGATGTCTTTAAACAAAACACCAAAAAACACTGTTGCAAATATGCTTATGAGAGAACTGGACTTATTTTTAAAAGCTGGATAATCCGAAAAAAATATCAAGTTTTCTAAACTGAAACACATTTAGATTTGAACCTACATATCTAACATAATTACTGTTTCGATTATTAAAGATTTATTGCAGTTTGCTGCTACGGTGCAACACCGCTATGCTCGATAATGGATAACCAAAGCCTGTATCCAGTATTTCGGTGTACATATTAATAATATTGTGCATGTTTTCACATCAAATATCTCCAAAGCCAAGCTTTAAAATATAGATTAATTCAAATTAAAGTAATGTAGTTTCTTTGTTTTTTTAATTGTTTAAGAATGGTGCAAACTCAAAACCATTGGTCTGCCCTGATATGATATGTTGCAAGGACGTAAAACCCCAACAAACAAAAACTATTGGATTATGAAACTTTAAGTGGTGGTCTGAGCTGCAGATGCAGATAGAACTAGGACAATGTTGTCTCTCTTTTTCTAGTTGAGTTTCTACACTATGTCATTGCGTCAAATTCACTGCGGAAGGTGTTTGTGTCGATCAAGGGAATTTACTACCAGGCGGAGATCATGGGGCAGACCATCACCTGGGTTGTACCTCACAAGTTCGGACACCAGGTGAGTGTCACGTGACGCGATCCATGACGTCACTGGGTGTTGTTGCTATGACGTCTGGGCTGTACAGTTAATTAAGTTAAAGCTGCAGTCCGGCGAAAGCATCCAATTCTCAAAACCAACGCTCTTATCTATAAGTCCACTGCTCCTTGCCCTATCCTAGTAATGCGGAATGCCAACAAGTATAAATTTTAAGTTATTAGTTTGACTCATCCAGGGTTTGAAGCCGATGGGTTCGAATCCCATGACCTGCTACATGAAAGGCAGATTCTCAACTCATTCGGCCATCCCGTCTCACCCATTGTAGCTGGCTTATTTTACCTCGTCGTGCATTTAATGTTTATTTTCATGTAGCTTTATTATTAATATTTATATCCATGTCTCCTGAATAATCATTTTGTACTTCCAAAAATATTAGCAACGAACACCACTATTGATTTTACCTTACATTTATTCTTTGTTTCTCTGTATCCCTTCCAATTAAGAAAACAAAAACAATTGTGTGTTAAATGTGTTTTCACCGCTGGGAAGCACTAATCCAATTTGATTGAAACTTTGAATTTAGTTTTTGTAATAATTTACTTTTGTTGTTTCTTGTTTACGGGTCACATTCTTTGCGTGCGATTGCCAAAAGAACAATTGTAGTTGTGTAGTTGTTTAGTTGCCCATCTTTGAAATCATCCAAGTGTTATGAATATTATGAGTTCTAATCTTGGGTCCAGAAATACAGGTGTATGTTTATGTGTGTCTTAGCACCCGGGGGATGTGGACTACAGGATCATGTCAACATTTGTCGACTTCTACATCACTCTACTCGGCTTCATTAACTTCAGACTTTACCACAATCTCAACCTGTTCTACCCACCAACGGTTGGTATCCTACCTACGTTTTGGGGTGGTTTTTTTTCAGCGCCGAGGTTATGGTGTTCTGTTTTAACGCAGGCTCTGTATGCGGCATGGCAAGTCTTGAAAAGTCTTGAACTTCATGTTTCCCATTTCAAAGCCTTGAAAAGCCTTGAACTTAACCTATTTTGGGTAATTAGTCTTGAGAAGTCTTAAATTCCATTAAACTGCCCCACTAATCTAAATTAGTCCAAAACTGCCATTTGCCATTGTTGTTTTCCCCCCTTAAATCCAAATGAAAATAGTCTTCAAGTCCTATCAAAAACAGCCTTGAAATAGCCTTCAATTACTTATCTTCACATATGTATGGACCCTGTACCTTAAACGAGTGAGGAAAATGATCAATAGGTGCTGTTATTCTTACATCTTCTTACGTCTTCTGGCAATTTATTCCATAAAGGATTACTCCACATATATTTTATTACACCCCCCCCCCCCTTTTTTTCAAAAATTGATAAACATAATTTTGTTTGCTCCTTTCCACAGTTGGCAGTGGAGCTTGACCTGGAGGAGGAGGAGCGGGGAGCTGCCTCAGTGATGGAGCGGAACCTGGAGGTAGGCCTTGGGTTCAGCTATTCTCGCCCACTTAGAACTTTTGACATGAACCTGTTTCATAAGTGCCAAATTGAACATGTATTAAAACTTTCGATTTAAATGTGCATTATAACTGCCAACCTGAGCATGCGCTATAGCTGTTGACCTTTCTTGAAGATTCTTGAAGATTTATATTGCCTCTCATGGATATGTCTGAATAGACTTGTTTTCACCATTAGACAGTTTGCCGATAGAAAGCCTGAGCCTACACTGTTACCGACCCAGGGGATTTTTAACCTCCCACACCACATAGGCATGGTATGAGAGCAACTGGCCTTTGGTGATGCTGTAAGTTATACACAGCGGTGGAAATCCAAATTGGCAGAGGTGGGGGCACGGGGAATCGAACCACCAACCTTCAGATTAGGAGTCTGACCTAGAAAAAAAGTCAGACACTAACCACTCCACCACAGAGAACTCCACACTTGTCTTGCATATCTATTATAACTGCCAAGTTGAACATGCGCTATAGCTGTTGACTTTAATATCTCTTATAACTGCCAACTTGAACCTGTATTATAACGGTCAACTTGAATGTGCATTATAACTGTTGACGTCTGTGGGAAAGTGCATATAAAAGACCCCTTGCTGCTTATCGGAATCAGTACCCTATGTTGCAACAGCAGGTTTCCTCAAAAGAAATATGTCAGAATGACCATATGTTTGATGCCCAATAGACGATGATAAAAATCAATGTGCTCTAGAGGCGTTGCTAAATCAAACAAACTTTATAATTGTTGACTTGAACATGTATTATAACTGTTGACTTGAATGTGTGTTATTACTGCAGTACTGTTGAATTAGCGCTCTCCCAATGGGAGGAGAAGGAAAGCTCAACACCAGATGAGGAATGGGCAGCTTTGCAGCAGGTCGTATACAACACAGCTAAAACATATCTCGGCAAGCCAGACAGAAAACACAAGGACTGGTTTGACCCCAACAATCAGGAGCTACAGAATCTTATGAGCAGAAGAGACCAAGCCCACCAGAGAGTGTTGCAGACCAGGAACACTAGATCCACCACTGCAGCATACAAAGATGCCTGCAGATTGCTACGAAAATGCACCCGCGCACTGAAGTCAGACTGGTGGGAAATGAAGGCAGAGAGCTGCAGGCAGAAACAACATGAAGGGCTTCTACAATGGACTGAAGGAAGTGTGGTGACCCATGAAGAAGTGACCTGTTCACCAGAAATCAACAGATGGAATGGAGACCTTTTCTAACAGCAAGAGAGTTGTGGCAAGATGGAGTGAACACTTCCAGAAGCTACTCAACGTCCCTGGTGACATAGATCATGAAGCTCTGGACAACGTCCAGCAGCGCATTACCAAAACATGCCTAGATGAGATTCCAACCATGGATGAGATATCTAGAGCAATCGCCAGCCTGAAAGATGGCAAAGGACCTGGGGGTGATGGAATTCCTGCTGAAGTATGGAAGTACGGAGGAGACAATCTGTTCAACAGACTGCACCAACTAATGACCAATGCCTGGGAGGAAGGTTCTGTACCCAAGCATGGAACCATCTACAAGTATGGTGATCGAAGAGACTGGGAACTATAGAGGAATCTCTCTTCTTTCCATAGCAGGCAAGATCTTCGCCATGATCCTCCTCAACAGACTATCTATTCACATAACACCTGATGTAGTTCCGGAGTTACAGTGTGGCTTCAGAGGTAACCGGAGAGCCGTGGATATGATATTTTGTCTCCGACAGCTACAATAAAAGTGCATTGAGCAGGACCGACCACGGTACATGGTATTTGTCGATTTCAATAAGGCATTTGATACAGTCGGGAGGACCTGGCTATGGCAGCTACTGAGGAAGTATGGATGCCCAGAGAAGTTCACAACTATGATCAAGGCTCTACATTCAGGAATGATGGCGAATGTTAGTGTTGGAGGGGAAGTCTCGGAATCGTTCGGGGTTACCAATGGGGTCACGCAAAGTTGTGTACTGGCCGCCACGCTCTTCTCCATCTTCCTATCAGCAATGCTCGATGAGGCTTTCCGAGGCATGGGGGATGGCATCTATATACAGTCCAGACAGAGCGCTGACCTATTCAATGTCGCACACTTCAGAGCGAAGACAAAGACTACTCGGATACTGGTGAGAGAGCTGCTATTCGCAGATGACAGTGCACTGGTTTCCCACTCTGCTGAAGAGATCCAGAAAATAGTGGACGCTTTCTCCAATGCATCAAAGAAGTTTGGCCTGAAGATTTACATCAAGAAGAAGGAGGGGCTGTACAAACCCAACTCTACAAGAACCCGAGAGGAGGATATCATGGTTGACGGAAACAAGCTGAACTCTGTTCCGGAATTCACCTACCTCGGAAGCACTATATCAAGTGATGGACACATTGATGCTGAAATACAGCGGAGGATGACCAAGGCTAGCGCATCTTTCGGACGACTACGCCAGAGACTCTGGAACAACCACCATGTGTCCATGCGGGTCGAAGGCAAGATCTATCGTGCTATCCACTCTACTATACGGAGCCGAGGCCTGGACAGTGTACAGACGACAGGTGAAAAAGCTGCATGCCTTCATGATGCGACATCTGCGTTCAATCATGAGGCGAACCTGGAAGGACAAAGTGACAAATAAGGAAATACTCGAACGGACAGGGCTGCCCTCTATGAAAGATCTTCTGATCAAAAAGAATCTTTGGTGGACTGGGCACCTCATGAGGATGTCATCAGACAGGCTATCAAAGCAGATCCTCTACTCTCAACTGTCTTCTGTTTACAGAAAGAGAGGGTGCCCTCATCTCCGGTTCAAGGATACCATCAAGAGAAACCTGAAGCTGAGAGATATTAAGACTGACTCAGGGACATCACTCTCACAGGAGAGAACTAAATGGAGAGTGGCAGTCCAGTAATGAAAGCAGTCTTTGTCGCATCGCGACTGACAGCATGATGATGATGATGATGATGATGATGATGATGATGATGATGATGATGATGATGATGATGATGACTGTAGAATTGGAACATTATTATAGCTGTTGATTTGAACATGCATTATAACTGTCAACTTGAATCTGTGTTATAACTGTTGACTTGAACAGGCATTATAACTGAACTTGAACAGGTATTATAACTGTCAACTTGAATGAGTATATAACTGTCGACTTGAACATGTATTATAACAGCTGACTTGAACATACATTATTAAGTGTCTACTTGAGTGTATGCAGGTATTGCAGTACCTCTGTTACCTTAGGTGCTAAAATACCTCAGCAAAGTTGTAAAACACTGCCTTGTGGTACAGGTTCTTGATAGAACCAAAGGCTAAGGGAGCAAACCCAACAGAAAATCGTGTTACTGTGGCAGCATTAAGGGTGGTGATGAATGGAACTCCCAACATCTCCCGACCAGCCACTGCAGGGAAAAATAGTGTGCGCCTGTCTTGACATGTTCTTGCAAGTGTGAGACCTCTATTTGCTCCGTGAGAGAGTGTCGCTAGTAACTTGCAAAAGCTAGCAGCGCTTCAATACTTTGCAAGCAGCTTTTATTAAATGTACAACCGCACAAAAAACATCACTCTCACAGCAGAAAGCTAATTGGAGAGCGACGGTTAAGTAATCAAAGCAGTCTTTGTCGCATTGCGACTGACAGCATTATGATGATGACTTGAGTGTGTTAGTGTATTTATATCTGTCGATTTGACCATATATTATAAATGCTGACTTGAATATGCATTAGACCAACTTGAACAGGCATTATAACTGCCAACTTGAATGAGTTTTATAACTGTTGACTTGAACATGCATTAAGTGTCTGCTTGAGTGTGTTTGTGTTTGTAACTGTTGACTTGACCATGCATTATAACAGCAGCATTTTCAGTGTATTTTAACTGCTAACTTACCCATGTCCTTGACTACATCAGTATAATCCGTTTCCGTTGCAGCGGCTAGGTGCACTAACTCGGTCCCTGAAGGCGATGGTGGACACCACAGACGAGGACGCGCAATTGGATGTGTTCCCAATCACGGTGAGTTGACATGGCTCCCTGCCTCTAACCCCTAATGTTGCAGTACAGGTTATCTTCTATTGATTCCCAGTGACGATAAATCGGGATGGTTACATGGCCAAAACCGCTAATGCTGTGGTATAAGTTATCGTCTATTAATTCCCAGTCAATGTAATCGGAATGGCTATCTGGCCAAAACCGGTAATGCTGTAGTATAAGTTATCTTCTATTAATTCCCAGTCACTGTTAATCGGCATGGCTACCGGCCCAAACCACTAACAGTGTAGTACAAGTTATCTTCTAATGATCCCCAGTCACTAAGTCTGCATGGCTACGTGGCCCAAACTGCTAATGGTATAGTACAGTTTTACCTCGGTACTAAGCCTCAGGCTACTCATAGCCGAGGGAGAAGGAAACACATCCGGGTCAAGCAATTAGCATAAATCCAAGCACAGCGACACACGCTGTGTGGTTCGAGGTTACTTTTTGCTTACATTTCATGTTATTACTAGGATAATGACACGTTTGGTTTCATATTAATGAGCTTTCATGACCCAAGAATACAGGAGGATATTTATTCTTGTGTAGTTACCATTAGTTTGGTCGTTTTAACGATATTAAGGTGTCTCGACTGAGTGATGATAGATAGCGCAGTACTAAGGTGCTGACCTACTTCGCTGTTTACTGTCGCCGACGGTACGAGGTCCGTAAGGGGTTTTCGGAACCAGTTTTGTCGATTAACCGAAGTAAAGCAACGAGAGCCTCGTCAATAATTGAAATTTAATCATATTTAGAACCCAAGAATACAATAGTTTGTTATTTTGGGGTTTGTTGACTGTATTTCAGTCTTGGTTAATGTTTTGAAATCACTCGACTCAGCCATTTTAGCCTCGCGCAGGAATGCGTCGGTAGCGTTAAAAGTTGTTTAGATTCGAGCCCCGTAAGGGATTTTTGGTGTGAGTTTCATTTATTCCACGGATTAAATTATTAAGATCACCGTGGGTAATGTTTACCGAAGTTAAGCAATGTATTGTTCTATGGGAGTACTTTTCCCCACAATTAAGGTTCAAATTTTTAATTGTTTACAAGGCGTTTTAAGGCGTACCTCCGAACAAAGCGCCATGATTTTTCTTTGTTCTACAAGCCGCCCGTTGCCGAATGGAGAGCGATGTTGGCTGGAGCCACATAGCTAGGATTTTTCCTCGGTTTCTTTTATGGACTCCCCACCTTTTTTAGGCGTACCTCCGAGTTTCGTAGCATTTTCTCCAACTTGCTGGCTGGTGCAGTAGCCGTAGGGGGGGGGGGAAAGTGTACTGAACAGAGAGTGGGAGGCTACCGATACACTGGTCCCTAGCCCTCGTTTGGTTTTTTGGTTTTTTGGTTTCCATACCATTCACCTACCACATTAAACATTAGCTTACACGCCTGTGTTGGAATGGTGTAAATACGTTCTCCAACACCAGTAAATTGCCGCCTGTTGCCGAACGGAGAGAGGTGTGGTTTGAGCCACACCTCCTTGGGACTTGTTCCTGGATTTCTGAGAAGATTTCCCATGTTGTGTTACTAAGGCATACCTCCAAATTTCGTAATATTTTCTCCAACTTGTTGGCATAATTAGCCACAGGTGGGAGAACTGTACGGGATGGAGAGTGGGAGGCTACCGATACACTGGTCCCTACCCCTCGTTTGGTTTTGGTTTTGAACCATAACCCTCTATTGGAACGGTGTAAATACCTTCTCCAACACCAGTGAATGCACAAACTGAGGTTTCTTAACCTGTTGTGTCATTTGGTTGAGGGCAGACAGGATGGCCGAATGAGTTAGAGTGTCCGTCTCCCATGTTAGTAGATCATGGGGTCATGGGTTCGAACCTTAGTCGAGTCAAAACAATGACTTAAAAATTGTTACTTATCGCTTCCTAGCCTGGCTCTCGGCATTATTAGGATAGGACAAGGACTGATTTTTTGTTTTTTTTAATTTTTTATTGACGAGGTATTTACTCTGCCCATAATGTATAAGCTCCTGTCAGGGTGCTTGTTTTCAAAGCTGGACAGCTGTGGCGCTGTCTTGATCTGTTCCTTTGCCCAGGAGTGTTTACCTGTGTCTGCTCGGGTCAGCCTTCTGCAATTTTGGTTGTTAGTAATAGCCTATGTTAGTTTTTTGTAATTTTCCAGTTTTCTTTTGTCTAGTCTGAGTAATGATACCTTAGCCTACTATGTACATCTACTTGGGTGACATGCAGGCTTGCGGGAGAGGATCCCGTTCCATTCAGATTTAAAAAAAAAAAAAAAAAATTGTTACAGCATCCTTTCACCTAAACCCTGTGCTTAGATAGTGCACTCGTGTGCTAGAACATACTCGGACCCTTTAGGACTGTGGCCAGGTGGGATGGCTGTGTTGTTTGCCTAGCCATTTTATATTTCAAGGTGGATCAGTTGCATGACCGTGGCCTGTCCACTTCTGTGTTGGTTTGTGTTCTCTGTGGCGGAGTGGTTAGAGTGTCTGACTTTTTTCTAGGTTGGACTCCTAACCTGAAGGTCGGTGGTTCGATTCCCCATGCCCCCATCTCTGCCAATTTGGATTTCCACCGCTGTGTATAACTTACAGCGACATCAAAGGCCAGTTGCTCTCATACCATGTCTATGTGGTGTGGGAGGTTAAAAATCCCTTGGGTCGGTAAAAGTGTGGGCTCAGGCTTTCTATCGACAAACTGTCTAATGGTGAAAACAAGCCTATTCAGGCTTATCCATGATAGGCAGTATAAATCTTCAACAACAACAACAACAACACATACCCAGGTGGACTGCGACATGTGGTGATAGCTTTCCTAATTTCCCTATTTTTTCCTGGCCTGTCTTTTGCTTTCTGTGCCAGTACACAGCAAGCATTGACGGCGCTCAGGGGCAGGTGTGGTTTTGTTGTGTCATAGAAATTGATTTCTTTAAAGAATTTTTTGAGTGGTTCAGGGTTATGGATTGCCCTTAAATTTACATTTTGTTTATTCCAGCAGTGCTGCCATGGTTAGTACACTTCTCTCATGGATTTTCATGTTGCTTCTTTCCGTTAGAGTAAATTGGGGCCGCCAGTGGTCTAGTGTCCCTGCGGGGGGCTACTGTGTAATCCGTTTTCGTGTGTAGTGGTTGTGCTAAGTTATTTTCAGTGTGTTTCTCTTCTGCTTGTAATAGGTGATGCTTTGCAATTTTTTGTGGTAGTTCTATCGTGGGATGTCTTTTTTACTTGGAGCTATATTTTAAGGGCTTTATTTTTGAATCACTTGTAGTTTGTTGAGTAGTTTGTGGGTACTTCCCCCCATGTATACTACAAACCGTAGTCGAAGTAGGGAAGGATCATTCCTTTATATATTTTGATTGCCCTGCTTTCAGTCAGAGTACCTTATTTTGCCATAGCCATATTTTATGGTTTGCTTTTTTGATAGTGTTTTGTTATGCAAAGGTCATAGTTTAAAGTGCCTGTCCAGCCACTCCCAGATATCGGTAGTTGTCTACCTTTCTAACTCGTTGTTCCCATGAGACATTTTATTTTGTTGTTACCGTTAGTCTGGTACCAATAGCAACCGTCTCTTCGATTTATTGCTATTTATAGTTTATCTATTTAGATGGCACCATTCAGTTAGTTTTCATTAGTTTTGATTTAGTTTGTTTCGAGCTCTTCAGATGTTTTGCCCTGCATATATACCACAGTATCATCTGGCATATAGTTGGAATGTTTTTCAGTGTCCCTAGCCATTGTTTAGATCATTATATATATGGAGGCAGAGGAGTGGTCCCAGGACTGACCCTTGTGGTAACGCACACAGCTTTTTTGTTTCCTCACTTGATATGATTCCATTTAATTGCTTGTGCATTGTTTTTTGTTTTTAGTAGCTATTTTACCCATTTTGCCGTTATCTGTCTCCCGTTATTCCCCATTTGGGATAGTTTGCTGATTAGGATAGTGGGTCCACACCGTGTCAAAGGCTTTGCGAAGTCTAATTAACGCTGCAACCCACTAGTTTCTTTTTTATTGATAATATTTGAAGATAACGCTTACTAAGTTAGCAATTGTTTTTAAATTGGTTGAGTGGTATTTTTCCTAAATCCGCCTTGTATACCTGTTAGTATTTTGTGTTCGATCATGTGATTCCATAATGTGCCTATGCATATTTCTTCCATTAACTTCCCAGGCAGGGGAGTATTGAAGATAGGTCTATAGTTGCCAAGGGTCTTGTTTTGTCCCCCCCCCCCCCCCCCCCCCCTTTGTGGAGTGGGGTACTTGGCTAGCTTCCAGCTAGTCTACATAGGTACCTTCTCTGAATGATGTGTTGAATAGGCTACATAATGCCTCTGGGATGCATCCGAATGCATCCTTCAGTACTATACCTCGAGGTTTATTCAATGCCTCGAACGGCTTATTGCAAGCAACTGTTTTTTATGAATCACTTTTCTTTTTTTTGGTTACGCAATCTCCCTATCGCAACGTTAGATGTGTTGCTCTGTGGCCCCAGTTAGAGTTAAATTTTTCTGGATAGATTTTTTATTCCTATGGTAGAACAGTGTTTGTTCCTTATGTTGCTGTATCCTTGTTGCTGATTTCATTCCCTCCTTGTTTGGTAAGTAATTGTACTTTATTTTTGTTGTTTGAATTAAGTTTTATTACGTTGTTCCAGAATTTTATGCGAAGTTTTTACCCCATTTTTTGCCTTGAGTGATAATAAATTTCCTTATGGCACTTCTCCTGATTTATATGCTTCGATTTCTTGCTTATGGTACACTTCTATTGATGAAGTCTCCCGCTTGCTTAGCCACTTTACCTGCCTGATACTTGTCCATAATTGCGTTGATTAATTCTGGTGTTAACCCCATGGGTCCTGGTTTTTTTTAATTTTAAATTTTTTTATTGACATGTAGAGTCAAGAGGGACATCTTCACTTGTTTCCCCAATGATAGAGTTTCCATTGGTCCATTTACATCTGTGTCAGGTTTATTGTAATTAAAAAAAAAATTCAGGTGCGCTGCTAGTGCTATCCTGTTCGTGTAATATTTGTATATCACCCAAACGGAAGTAGTTTTTGTTTTGTTTTTTTTTTTTCTTCTAGTAATAATATATCAATTCTGGTCACTAAATCTCCAGTTTTCCTAGTCTCCTTAGTGTGGGCATGATTTGAGTTTGTTATGATTAGGTCTATTAATGATGCTGTGTTTCTCCAAGTCTGGTTTAGTTCACTAATTTTTATTGCTGTAATCTCTTCCTTTGAGTAAGTTCAGTAGTGAGTGGTTTGTTTCTTTTTGTTTGTTTTAGTAAGTTTTATAATGAAGTCCCTAATAGGAATATTTCGCGTTGTGTGAGTTTTGACACATTGTCTAGGGATGCTTCATGTTGTGTGTAAATCCTCATGTCCCATGTTGCGGTCTATAAGACGCCCTATGGCTAGTGTGTGCTTGTTTTTTAATTTTGTATTAGTGTCCAAACTAATTCAATATTGTGTCAATCTGTTTGCTTCCTTGGTAGATCTTATTGTTCTGATTTAAGGTTTTTTGTTTTGCTGTATATTTGGGCAACCCCTGCCACCCTTTTTTTGTATTTCTCTGAACGGTCATGTTTCTATCCCCTCTCTCACAAGTCCTTACCCATCAATTTCTAGAGTTGGTCACTATGTAGTTCATGAGAACCATGTCTCTGACAGTGTCAATACATCAAATTTACAGATAATTAAGGGCAGCTTAATGCTGTCAATTTTGCTTTAGGCACTTTGAACAGTTTAGATGGGCAAAATGCATGCCCCTGCCTATCTGCAGTCAAAATCTCCACCACCCTGTTCCTCGCGGCAATAAAAAAAAAAGTTAGGTATGAAATAGGCCTCTTGTGCTGGAGGTGTACTTTTCTCTAGTGTGGATTAGAGAAGCGAATTTTGTTTGTGCTCGTAATGACTAAAAGTAAAAGGCGATTTTATTTTCAAGCTTTGTAGTTTATTTTCATGGTCACCTACCTTGCTTTGGCTGTCAATACTTGTGCCGCCATGCGTGCGAACACGTTTGTTTTGATTCTGCGCAGCATTTGTATTTGTATAGTGGCCAAAGAGAATTTTATGTTGTTTGTCGCAATACCGATTTCGCTGTTAGTGTTTCGTCCGCCTCGTAGGCTTGGTGTATTGTTTGGCTCAATGTCAGGATAATGTGACTGAGTGGGATATCAGGTCATGGTGCTGCCGGCCTGGTCTTCCAGTCGGGCAGCACTATAAAGTCACCATGAGTGCACACTGTCACAAGTAGGTACCCGTCCTGATATGACCGTAGACGTTTCTAGGATGTAAAACAACAACATTGCTGAAACGTAAAACGGTAACAGGCCACATTATATTGGACATTAAGATAATGTATGTGTGGATGTCCTACTTGTGTGAGAGATTGATGTCACGTCCGTGACCAGATCTACCGACGTGAAGAATGACTGTACGGAACGCACGACAGACATGTATTTGAGAGAATTTTCTTTGGCGGCATTCTTAAATAGCAGGATGAGAATTTCCACCTGCTCATGGCTCCCTCATCTTGGGGATTGATGTAATAAGTACTCGTTAATTAGTTTTATATTCAGTAAAGAGTCTGTACACATGTGAAAATATGGAATTCAAGGCTTTTCACGGCTGTTTTTTATATTAGGTTGGTCGTTAGAATCTACATTTACTTTAACTTGACATAACTTTGATTTTAAATGGCTAACCTTTACAATATTTGAAGTGCAAACATGCTAAATTTATGTTTGGCAAGCATGCCACAACTCTTAACACCATAGGCTTCTGCTGTAACAAATTCTATTAAATTGCCTCAGTATTTCCATCTATGTGGTGACAAAGGCTTATTAAGTGCACCAGTATCGATGTTAGATATGTAGAATCAAATCTAGATAATTATTTTGGTTTTGAAAATTTGATGTTTTCCTGGGACTATGCAGCTTTAAATTTGTCATTTATTTTCGCCCACAGTCAGAAGACCCCGATCAGTTGCAAGAGGCGCGTATTGAGGCAGAACAGCTAAAGAAATTCCAAGGTCTGTTTATAGGGCTCAAGTTCTTCCTGAACCGCGAGGTGCCTCGAGAGGCACTCACCTTCATCATCAGGTCAGTTAGCTACTAACACTAGTAACAGTGAATGCACTCCTATATACTTGAACACCGTAATGAATGTGGACCAAACTGAGCTTTAGTTCTGACGATACTCCTTCCAGAGTGGGCCCCAAGTCTATATCAGCTAAAAACCTACTTACATTCTCTCTTTACCCCCCCACCCACACACACACACACATTTTTTTTTCTTTTTCCATTTTGTTTCTTTTTTATCTATTTTTTCTTTCTATTTTCTTCATTCCCCCACCCTTTTCTTTCTTTCCTTCGTTTTTTCTGCGTTTCCTGCTTTGTCCCCCACCCTTTTCTGCCTTTTCTTACTTGCTTCTACCCCGCTCCCCCCATTCCTGTCCCCCCATTTCAATTCTTTCCTTTTTTCTTGCTTTATTGGTTTGTTTCTTGCTTGTTCCCCCCCCCCCCTAATTTTCTGTCTTGCTTTCTTTTTTCTTTCTTGACCCTTTTCTTTTTTTTCCGCCTCCGTTTTCTGTCTTGTTTTCTTTTTTCTTTCCTTTTCTTTCTAGCCTTTTTCTTTCTTCCCCCCCCCTCGTTTTCTGTTTTGCTTTCTTTCTAATTATTTTTGGGCTACTCCACTCATGTCAATTCGTCACGTTTATTAAAACCCTGGATGTAAACTGCCGTCTGTAACAAAAGTTTGTAATTGTTGCAGATCATTCGGTGGACAGGTGTCGTGGCATAAGACACTTGCAATCGGGTCAACATTTGAGGAGACAGATGAAACTATCACGCACCAGATCATAGATCGTCCCAAGCAGGAGAAGCAGTTCCTCTCTAGGTATAGCAGATGCTGGTCAATGGCGCTTCTGTATTCCTCCCTCCGCGGGCCCCTAAAGCTGTGATGAGGTTGACTCTTTTTACCTGAAACTAGATGCGGTGGCGCAGGACACGGTAGTCGAATCGGTAGAGCGCATGCCGGAGATCAGGAGTTTGGTTCCCGGGCGAGTCAAACCAATGACTTACAAAATTGATAGTTGTCGCTACCTAAGCAGGCACTCTGCATTGCTAGGATAGGGCATGGACTGGTATAAAGTCGCCATGAGTACGCATTGTCACAAGTCTGAACCCGTCTTGATATGACCTTAGATGTTGCAAGGATGTAAAACTCAAACAACCAACCAGGTGCCGTGGCTGAATCGGTAGAGCGCAGGCTTCCCATGCGGAAGGTTGGGAGTTTGAATCCCAGTTGAGTCAAACCAATCACTTACCAAATTTATTCTCGTCGCTACCTAGCCTGGTGCTCGGCATTACTAGGATAGGGCATGGACTGGTTAGCTGAAGTGACAAGTCCTGTTATTACCCAATCAAGCAAACATCCAAAGGAGGGAGACTTTGCTGCTTCATGACTATTATCCCCATAACTGGAAGTAATTTTGTTTTAAGATTTGCAAAGTGAGAAAATTGTAACATTTATGTATTATTTAACTCAGGCAAAGTACCTTCAAAACCTTGAATATTAGTTTTACGATGTTCCATGAGTCCTTTGATCACATATTTCAGAGTTTACTGTATGACCCCCTTCAAATAATTCTAATATTCTGAAAAAGCAATATTCAAGGATGAAAGATCTCCGCGTTTTCGCGGATTTCCGCGATTTTAAGTTTATCGATTAACTTTAAACAAAATGTCAAAGAATTAGGATGAATATGACAATGGTTAGATCGAATCCCGTTTTTATATTGCCTTAGATGTTGCTAGAACAAAACACCTTAACAAGAATGAATCAGGTATGGAAAATAACAAACAAAACAATGAAAGTGACTTCCGGGATTTTTCCGCGATTCCATGACAGTGCTAATCCTATGGGGGAAAATCCGCGTTTTCGCGGAAATTCGCACGTGGTGTAATATTTAAGATTTCCGCGTTTTTTGCCTGAGACCACTTTCATCCCTGAATATTAGTAATTGTAATAATGAATGGGGGAACCAACCAATTCTAGCACCTTAGCTGTCACTTCACTCTCACACACACACCTCCCCCCGCATTCCTGGAAGAACAAACTACAGATAAAAATAAGTACAGCTTCGTTAAATAACTCTTGTCGGCCCAATTTGTGCGACTAGATTAAGCCTGTTTTTTGTGTGTGTTTAGATATTACATCCAGCCCCAGTGGGTGTTCGACTGTGTGAATATGCGAACACTGCTACCCGTCGAAGATTACTTCCCAGATGCCGTACTCCCTCCACACCTCTCTCCTTTCGTCGAAGAGAAGGAAGGAGACTACATACCCCCAGAGAGGCGGGTCATTGCCCACACAGGTAAAGCTGCATAATCCAATGGACGCGTCCTATTTTCTAAGCTTCATTTACCTAGATACCCATCGGGGTCCATATGGGGCCTGGAAAGTCTTGAAAAGTCTTGAACTTCATTTGCCCATTTCAAGGCCTTGAATTTGACCTAAAACCCTTGAATTCCATTAAACTGTTCCCACTTAGTGAGATGGATTAGTCCAAAATAGCCATTCGCCATAGTTGTATTTTCCTGAAATTCAAATGAAAATAGTCTTGAATTCTTATCAAAAACAGCCTTGAAATAACCTTGAATTCCATATCTTCACATGTGTACGGACCCAGTATCCTATGTAGATACTGGGGCACTTATTAAAATTGTGTTGCTCCTGCAGAGTAGGTAATATTGACCCAATTTAATAGAACCCGTTACTGAGAAAGCTGTGTTGTCCAGCATTATGGTGTGCATTGCATGTTTTTACTTCAAATATCTCAAAAGTTAGCCATTTATCATAAAGGTTATTTAAAACTAAAGTGAGATGGATTATACCGATCAGCCTATGTATTTATCAGGGATGAGAATTTTACGCTGGTGGGTGGTTTCCCGACTTTTGGGGATTGATTTTGACACTTCTTGATATGAGAATTTCCTGTTGATTGGTGGTTTCCAGACTTTTGGACAATGATCCGCCTTTTTAGGTATTACCTGTTTTCATCCCAGAAATATGGCAGGAACTGTAAACTAGCTGACTACAATTTTAATTAGAAGACTAGTATACTGAGACCAGACTGAATGATCCAGTGGTTAGAACGTCTGCTTCCTGTATGGCAAGTTGTGCCTACAATTACCAGGTCATTGGATTGGTCTCCGACCGAGTTAAACCAAAGACTTATAAAATTTGTATTAAATTAGAGCTCTTCTGTGTGATGTGCTGCTTAGAATTGCCGTGTTGATGACAATTTTTGCTCTTTGCATTTGTAGCTGTAGAAAGCGAGAGCGAAGAGGAGGAAGATGAAGATCAAGATGTAGGCGATATGGAAGAAGATGAAGATGAAGAGGAGGAAACCGAAGGTATTATATAGTACACAGGGTTTGCATGTGCCACCGACAGTCTTGAATGTTCTTGAATTTAGAGTTCGAACTCTGGTCGAGTCAAATCAATGACTTAAAAATGTATACTAGTTGCTTCCTAGCCAAGCGCTCGACATTATTAGGATAGGGCATGAACTGGTTGGCTCAGTGTCAGGATAATGTGACTGAGTGGGATATCAGGTCATGGTGCTGGTGGCCTGGTCTTCCAGTGGGGCAGCCACTATAAAGTCACCATGAGTGTGCACTGTCACAAGTTGGTACCTGTCCTGTTATGAACTCAGATTTTGCTAGGATGTAAAACAATAAACAATCTTGAATTTAGATTTTGGTTTGAGTACCCTTGACTGTTCTTGTGGCCAACATTTTGTATGAATCCTGATTATAAGATGTCACATATATGAGATGAATTTGTTTTTGATAAATTCCTATCAGTTACTTTTGGGGAATTATTTCTCCATCATTACATATTTTTGAGTAGATTATATAAAATGTGGATATCAAATTGTTTCGCGTCTCCATGTTTTGAATGTTCTTGAATCTGGTAGCTAATTGGTGACGGCATTATAATATAATTATGATGGTGGACAAAGTTTTAGAATGTTTGTGTGTTAAATTCGTTTAATTTAATGTGTTATTCCAAATGTAACAATCTAAATCTTCCATCAGTCATCTCGCTGAATCTGGTTTTTCTTTATTATAGTTTTTTCTTCTTTATTTAAAAATAAATAAATTCGTTTAATGCTTTTAAAATCATGTAATTATTGCTGTGGTTTGTGTTTTCAGAGAGTGAAGAAGAGGATGAGGAGGATACTGAAAATAGAAAAACAAAAAAGCGGAAAATGGTGGATGTCCAACTTACACCTAAAGAACAACGCAAAGTGAGTCAACTGCCATACATATAGAAACAGAACTAGTTTTACTATACAGCTAGTTTCGTAGAACTCATTTACTGTGTAATTAATTTCTTGACGGTTGTCTGATATAACCATGGTAACTTGCTCATAAGTGGTAACAGGGCATGGTGACTGAATCGGTAGGAAGCAGACTTCCCGTGCGAAAGGTCAGGAGTTCTCATCCCAGCCGAATCAAACCAGTAACATACAAAATTTATACTTGTCGCTACCTAGCCAGGCGGTAGGCATTAATAGGGTAGGACAAGGACTGGTTAGTACAGTATCAGGATAATGTCACTGTGTGGGATATTGAGTCCTGGTCCTGGCAGCCTGGTCTCCCAGTGGGACAGCACTATAAAGTCGCCGTGAGTGCGCACTGTCACAAGTCAGTACCTAGCCTGAGATATTACCCGGATGAAAAACCCTAACAAACAAATGTCTCTGCCTGTCTGTCTGTCTGCCTGCCTGCCGGCCTGTCTGTCTGTCTGTCTGTCTGTCTGTCTGTCTGTCTGTCTGTCTGTCTGTCTGAGAGCCTCAGGAGACATGGGTGGTGCACGTGTGGAGTGGAACCAGGAGTGACAGTCAGTGTCCCTGATGAGTGATGGGTGTGGTGTTGGTTTTGCAGAAGCGGATGTCGGTGGAGAAGGGTCGGGCTGAGCACGTGAACCCCACCCACCAGCTGGAGCAGCGGGGCCGGGAGGAGAAGCGGCTCGCAGAGATGATGATCCCCAAGAAGAAGCGCCGCCTCTACAACAAGATCATGTACTCCCAGAAGAAAACGCGCCAAGAGGTGAGTGTAGTGAAAGCATTCCAAATAATAGCGGAATCCATATTCATATGAAGGTTTACATGTTGTGCATATGTCAGAGTTGAAAAAGAATTAATTTCACTTTTTGATTTCGATCTTATGCAAATTGAGAAAAAAACATTAGCATTGACTGCATATTAACCATACATGACATCATTTTAACGTAAATTCATCCATAACATTGTTTTAACTTTAGCACAATATCTTATATCCGATTTAGGAATTTAACAATATTTGGTGGGTTTTTTTCGTAGCTCCACTGCGTTTTTGGAATTTATCAAACAAGGAGAAATTTTAATGGGGGGAAAAGGTCACATGGTATAGGAGACAGTCAACTATGAACATTTTCTAGGTTATTTCTTTACATACTTAGTTATTGACCATTAAATCATTTCGAATTTAAGATGCATGCATGTAATTACTGAAAATATTTTCGATACTTACACATAGAAGCATTATGAAATTACTGGATATGAAACAAATTAATCAGTTCTTTAAAGGACCATTATTTAAAGCACACAACCTGTGTAAATCTCTCATCTTCCCTTTTTTTCTCTCCCCCCGCCCTTTGTTTTGTAGAATCAAAAGCTGAAGGACAAACGCCAAGCCTATGACAAGGAGCAGAAAAAAATTAAGAAAAAGAAAGCAAGCATTTCCACATAGAAATGTCGATCTTATTGGTCAGGGTTCTATTGATAATTTAAACTAAGCTTGATTTATTATTTTCTATGTGGGTGTAAATGTTTTCATTCCTTTTCATTTTATGAATTTTAAAACCGGCAGTGTCACTGGAAGTGAGATCCCAGTGTAGGTAAATAATAAAGGATACCACGATGCAAATATCAATGAGTTCTGTTTACTAGCATTTCTATATCTTGACAAGTTAGCCAATGAATTTCCACTAAAAATATATATATATGCTTAGACAAGTGACAAAGTCGGGTTTTATTGACTGGCTAAACAAAGTAATACCAACAGGGAAAAAAACTAACCTGATAGCTAGCTCATCTATCGATAAGAGAAGTGCAAAGTTTTTCACTAATATCTTTTTTAATTTTTTATTAAAGTGACAAGGTTTCGTGCCAAAATTGTAAATTTCTTATTTTATTTTTTATTAAATAAATATTCTCACAATATATTTCTTTTTGTTGTCTATTGTAACAGTATAACAACACAAAATGTTACTTGGTATTAAAAAAAACACCATCAATCTTTTTATTTCTCATCCTTAAAATTTGGTGGGAAGTGATCAGTGTGTATGGATGATTCATGTAATATTGACTTATCAACCAAATTACGTGAAACACTGACTTTCAAAAGAACAGACCGTTGTTAAACACTTCCGGGGTTTCACACTCAAAGCGAAGATAAATAATATAATGCATGATCATGGATATATATAGAGAGAGCCAGAAGACGTATATACATTTGAACCGCAATATCTACTATCTTTAGAAATCTTTACCCCGTCGATCATGATTCAAGTCAATACGCCTGATTTATGTCTCACATGCTTTACCTAAAACACTAAAAGAGATTTTCAATCTCTCCGATGAAAACACTATAAGACATTGAATAAGATCTTACCTCAATATGCCTGATTTATGTCTCACATGCTTTACCTAAAAGAGATTTTCAATCTCCGGTGAAAGCAAGATAAGACATTGAATCAGATCCTACCTCCCAAGTTGACAAACTCCAATAGAAAGCTGGTTGCTCGATTTCGAGACTAACTGCTATAGTGCGACTTTATTTCGACTTAAATACAAGCGTACACATTCGGCAAGAGGTAAATAGTCTTTGATTAGTCGCGTTTTCTAGCATTGCTAAATTCAAGCCAGGCACAGACTCAATTTCCTCCATCCTATTTCAACTGTATTTGTGTTTCTGTTCATAGTATACTTGTCAATATGCGCAGCAATACTAGAAACAAAATACACTTTTCCTATATACTATAATAAATAACATTGGCTACAGAGGCAGTGAGATAGTGCAATATATTAGTTGCCTAGGTAGTGAGAATAGTACTCGCTATCAACTATGGTGGCGGGGGCAAATTCATTGCACTATGAAACCAGTACTGGTATGACAATATTTGCCAATTTTCTTTAAATATTTTCGTACTCCTACCCAGCCTGTAAAACTATATAATCAATCTTAAGCCTATATTCCATCAAAATTGTTCAAATATAGTAGATCTGTTATTCAACTATACTAGTTGACATACAGATTGTATATGTTGTACAACTAGTGTACAAATGGGCTTCTGAAATCAGGGACAATGCAAGAGACATAAGTGAATGCTAGCTCATGTTGGGTAACTAACATTATTTACAAAAGAGTAAACAGAATGGTCAACCTGACCGGACTGCTATGAAATAGACTGATATATAAATCAGCTGTTTCGTGATATCAAATATTAGTTTGCATAGCTGACAGTATTTTCAACAAAACAAATAAAACGGCATTGATACCAAAATATTTCCACAGCATCGTTTTAAAGAACTTAAAATTTAATTGTGGGGGAAAAGATGTATACTGATATATATAGTTAGTTGCGTAGTCCGACGGTTTTGAGTTTTTGCCATATTTTTTAAAGCTAAATATATTAAGTTGATCGTTATAATCTACCATACTTTAATTTGATTTAGTTTGTTTGAGTTTTACATCCTAGCAACATTTAAGGTCATCAGGACGGGTATCGATTTGTGACAGTGCACACTCATTGCGACTTGTGGTGCTGCCCCGTTGGGAGCCCAGGCTACTGGCACCATGGCCCGATATCCCACTCAGTCCTATTATCCTGATATTGAGCTAACCAGTCCCTGCCCTTTCTTAGTGGTGACAAGCACCACGCAAGGTAGCGACAACTGTCAATTTTGTATGTCATTGGTTTGACTCGACGGGGATTCGAACCTCGACTTTCCGCATGGGAAGCCAATGCTCCTACTGTTTCGGCCACTGCGTTCGGTCACTTTTTATTTTCTTTAACTTAGGAGATTTTGAAGTGAAAACCTGCCAAATTGATTTTAACATGCACATAAAAATTCTGGCACCATGAACTTACGTATTAAAATTTGGTATTCCCTTTTATGCAGAAACAAATGCTTATGTTGGATATGTAGAATCATATCTAAGTAATAGTTTTGGCTTAGAAAATTTGATGTTTTCATCAGACTGCAACTTTTATATAACTACGGCTATATTCGACAATTCATACAAGTTCTATTCTGACTTTTACATTTACTGCTAATGATATTCGACCATTCCAGCATAATAAAACAACACAATACATGAGTCAGTTTCAGCACAAAGAATACAAAAGAACACTGGAAGAAGACAAACAATTAAGGACTCTTCAAAGCAAAATTAGCATGCATTTCCCAAAACAACAAATTAATAAGGCAATTGTAGTAAAGGTCATTCTGCAACTTAATTCTGACAGGCCAACCAAAATGCCTGGAATACACTTGGCAGGTATTTGAATTGCTACCAATAGGTCAATGCAGTACGGTGGGAATGATGTTAGTAAATAATTCCGTTTTCTTTCTGCCATTACAAAAACAATGGCGTGAAGTTTCTGAACTGAATACCATGGCTTCTTTTTCGTTCACTTCCACTGATCTTTATCATGTCGTAAACAGTGCATAAATATCTCTAAATGAAACGGAACTTCCCCCCCCCCCCCCTTACACAGAACACACTTCCTTACCACGATTATGGCTACGGTATATTACAACAGATCTATTATTTGCAATTGAAAGTAACTGGAATTATAAACGAGACTTTGCGTAATGTACGCCGGACTTTAGTCATGGAAACAAGCATACCACTCATAGTTCTTAAACTTGTGAATCGATGTCTCAAAAAAATGAAATTATAAGCAGACATTGCGTAATGTACGCCAAGATTTGCTCATGTAAACACCGTAATAATTCAGTTTTTTAATTTTGTAAACCAATGCTGCAAAAAAGAACACCAGAAGTCAGAAATGATACTCTTGAACCATATCACATATACATCGACACCAATAACCAGATCTTACACCATATGGCATATCTAAGTTGCATACTCTCATGGGTTTTTTAATTAAAAAAAAAATATGCTAGGTTGATGATTATAATCCACTTTATATATTTAGTTCGGGGTAACTTTCAATACAAATGACAAAATTTGGAGATATCTAAAACTCAAAAGATACAAAATCATGTTGGTGTGCACCCCCGAAATGCTGACTATAATATATGTGTATATGACTTGCAGGAGTGACAGGTCTTTTTTTTAGTTAAGAACAAAATAAAATTGACTTTATATTCCTTATATGCAGCAATTAAGGTTAAATACGAAGTATCAAATGTAGGGAAGTGTTTGGTTGTGAAAATGTTATGCCGTTATCTGATTATGGAGTTTTAATGCAAGCAGCGGATGATACAAGTGTTATTTATGCATTGTAAGTTCAAACTTGTCTCCATCAAGTCTCACCCAGACTCGTCTCAGTCTCACAGAGACTCCATCACACTTACCTTGGTCTCACTCAAAGAAAGCACAGCTGAATCAATTCTATGCTTTTTATGGTAAATCCTATGACCATTCCCTAGCAAGAACTGGTGGGGGGGGGGGGGGGGGGGGGGGGGGAAGGGAAAGGGGAATTTCAGCAATGTAAGTGGCTATATTGGGATGGGTGACTATTCGGATGTTTGTTTCGGCTCAAATACCATATGAAGTCACTAAAATATAGTTCCATAGTGAATAGCAAAATAGCTATGTACACGTCAATCAAAAGCAAAATACATGCTTTTGTTGTTGCTATATACTTGTTGGCATATGTTATACTAAATGTCAATTAATTGGGTTAAGTGGCTACATATGGACTTCAGTTTTTGGGTTCGGCTCAATACAGGTATTCTGAACTTTGCTGGTACCTCAGGAAGGACTAAAGCTGTGACCTGACGCTGGGTCACAGCTTCAGCTTACAGCGGCAAGTGGAGGTGGTGAATAGACATACACAAAGTGGTATCTTATCTACACGAAGTAGTATCTAAAATATTTGCTAGGACAGTTTTACTGCAATCTACATTCAAAACAAATGTATGGCAATAATCCTACCATGTGATCAGGATGTGTGTGGTTATAGGTACAAAGTAAGGGTATGACTGGGAGGGGCATTAACCGCAACTTTTTCGGTGTGGAAAGCTGTAGCTGTGACTCACCATGCTGAATGGCAGCTTGAGTCCTTCCTGGGACATCAGCGGAACTCCGAATATATTTGTAGTGAAATCACAAACTGTTGTATTTGTCTATCAAATTAAAAAAAATACTACAATGTGTGGTAATACCTTTGTGCCTATACATATGTAAAATCATGGTTTTCGATTATAATGCAGTATGTTCAATACCAGACGAACAATCACCAGAGCATTGAGACAAACAAACTTGAGAATATGCACACATAACACAAGTCTATGAGTATAGTCTGGTATTAAAAGATCTCTATAATGTAATATACTTGTTTTCATCCTGGTTTGTTAAAAAATGTTTAATAGTGATTTCACTCTTAGCAAGTAAAAAATATAAAACAATAAAATTTGAGTCTAACCACAACACGAGCTGAGTTTTTACCATGACATACATGGGACAGGAAAATAAAATCACAATTTTCCCAAAGAAAGGCAAATGTCAATAGCATATATATTATTCCCATCTTTTAGGTTAGTTCAATTTAAAATGTGGAACACGGGAGGAAAAGCCCACGCTTTCACTTGCTGGCTTAATTACCTGATAATTAATTTCCTAACTGTCACCGTGGACCATGGCACAGTAAGACACAACGATGATAGTCACAGCATGAGTAGCTTTTGAACAACTGGTGCTTTGAGCATAATTTGCACGCGTATTTCTTTTCTATTTTACCCTTGAAGTGTATTAACACCAAATAGGTGGTAATTCACTAAATAATTAATCATTCACAAAATACAGTTTAGGAATATATATATAAGTGTGTGTATTTATTCCTGTGTGTCTATGCATAAACTGTGCTATATGTGTACGTATAAACTAATATAGTATAAACTATTATATATAATAACATAGTTTATACATGCATACACATTATATGTGTATACAGATAAACTACATTGTATATATAATATATGTATAACCTATATTATATACTAGTTTATACATATATAAACTAGAATATATAAAATTTTGTACATAAACACACTACAGTTTATATATACACATTAGAAGGGAAAAGGATAGGACCTTTGACTTGAACTTGAAAGTGCTGAGTCATCTAATGGTGGAACTAAAAATTGATGAGTCATGAGTGAGTTGAGTTCGACCAATTATAACTACCCAATTTGAACACACGTGCCACTTCTTAATATAATGTAGTCTACACTGGTGAATTGGTTATGATTTATAATTGCTCCACAATCACATTAAAATTGCAGAGTCCGATGGTTTTGAGTTTCTGACGTTTTCTCAGATAAATATATTAGATTGCTTCTTATAACTGACTTTACTTTAGTTTGAAGTAATTGTCATTTTAAATTGGGGATATTTGAAGTTAGGGCATGAAGAAAATTAATTTTGGCAAGCACATACAAATTCTGACACCATAGGCTTCAGCTCAAACAGGCTCTATTAAATTGCTTTAATAAAATTGCTTTAGCATGCCCTTTCATGCAGTAATAAATGTTTAATATATGCACCAGTATCTAAGTTGGAAATGGAGGATCAAATTATATATATAAGTATTTTAGTTTCGTAAAGTAATGTAGATTTTAGTTGATAATCTAATATATTTATGTAAGGATATAAGGCACAAACTACAAACCATCGAACTGTGCAACTTTAAATTCCATGGCTTTCCATGATCATTACTTTTTTTAATCTATCGTATCACGCTGTTAAAACAAAAATTCATTTTAAGACATTTTCGTGACTGATGCGGTTAGTGTAAGCTAGTACCCCACACTTCCTCATTTGTCAATGGCTTTATCAATGGTGCTTAAAATTTAATGAATTTCAAGTCGTAGAAAATGTTTTAATGTTATTCTTTAAATTACATGGTATTCAATGGGTTTCAAGACCTGCCGCAACCCTGATTGTCCATACACCTTCCCAAGGAGAAAACGGCGTATGTTTTACAATCAAACGCAGATTCAAAGGCAATCGAGCGACTATTCAAAACAATAAAAACGTGGGTACGTACAGTAATGACTAATAACAGAATTGACCAATGTACAGTTTTAGCTAATGCTGAATAATACCTTTCTCGCATGTATAAAATAGCTAAGTATATTTAGTATGCACCCCAACACAATAATAATTACAACAAATAACAGTTGAACCTCTCTATATATCAAACGAAAAATGGATAAGTAAGGTCTAAGGAATCCAGCGGGGGGGTGGGGGGGAGTCACAGGAAATATTGTATTTTTAATGTATTTCATTTCTTTGTTTTTATAATGGACTGATTATGAAGATGCAACCGACTCCCATCACTATTATCAATTCTCGATGTCGGACATCCGGGCACTTTTTGGGTTCACGGCGCGCGAAGGGTAAAACAAATGCCACTCTCATAGAAACAACATTAGAACTACCCTATCTATCACAGTGATTTCTGCTTTTTGGTGCTTTGAAAGCAAATTTCTCTTGTTTCTATTAAATAGTTCAGATCTTTCTCTATAATTTCATATTCAGCTTTTTTTTTTATCAGCCAATTGGAAGTTCTTGAATTTATTTGGCGAAAATAGTTTTTGAGGCCATGATCTGGTAAGGCTAACACTGGCACTGACACTCAGAATATCCCAACTTTCACTATTATCTCTGTTTTTAATATTTTCAGAGAAAATTGCTCTTAGGTTAAATTAAATACCTCAGGTCTTCCTCTTCAATCGCGCATTAAGATATTTTTAATCGATTCGATGAAAGTTTTTAAATTTATTTTACAAAAATAAATGCTCCCCATAGACATAGCATTGCCGCAGCACACATCACGGCGGTATTTTACCCTTCGCGGGCTAGTTTCCGGGGTTGTGACGTCATGCCGACATCGAGAATAATGTGTTGTACATTTAAAGAGCTATCAAACAAACACATGTATAGTTAATGGCGCTAATATTTTCTCATTTAAATACAATTAAAATATCGAATTTGCAGCAAAAGCTACTCTTCTCTTTCAGACAGGATGTATACGTTAAAGCACAGATAGTAGTAAACGAAACGGAGGTCGACGCACCTTGGTTGAATAATTATGTAGATTTAGCACCAGCGGTCATTGTTACCACACATACACTCAAAACAAGTCAACAACTCAACCCAACAGAAACAATGGTAAACAAGTTAGACCCAACACCAATATTCTAATCTAATAACACAATAAAGCTACATACAATAGACAAATTGTACTGACTATAAAACAATTTTAAGCCGGTACCTAAATTAATTAATTTGGTTAAAATCGATATGTTTTATAGTTGCTATTTAGCCAGAAAAGCAAAATATTCTCATCACTGGGGCGCATTGAAAATATATATTAGATCTACATTGTTACCAGATACTGTCCTAAAGTTTGCTTGTTTGTTGTTTTATGCCATAGCAACATCTATGGTCATATCAGGACCGGTACCGACTTGTGACTTTACGTACTCATGGCGATTTTATAGTGCTGCCCCACTGGGAAATCAGGCTGCCGGCACCATGACCCGATATCCCACTCAGTTATATTATCCTGACACTAAGCTAACTAGCCCTTGCCGTATCCTAATAATGCCGAGCACCAGGCTAGGAAGCAACAAGTTTCAATTTCTAAGTTATTGGTTTGACTTGACTGGGAACCGAATTCCTGATCTTCCGCACGCGAGGCCTGTGCTCTACCGATTCGGCCACCGCGCCCGCTATCCTAAAGAGATTGTCGATTTCAGGTTGAGATACACAGCCTACGTCTTCCCGCCAATTTTCTTCAGGAATTGACATTCAATTTAAAAACAAATACAAACACAAAATAACTAATAATAACTTAAACCCGTATTTGTCAACTTTGATGCTAAAAACGTATTTTCTTGGTAATTACCCCTCCCATCTTCTTTAAGAACTTTAAAGGAGCCATAAGCACAACTGTAGGTGGGTAATCATGAGTAAAAATATTTACAAGTCATAAGAACAGGCCATCAGATCTCATGCAATCGACAATCTCTCTATTTCACGGTGGTACACAACCAGAACAATCCTCAATGGTCTGTGGATGGACTATTGTTGCCGTTATCTGATGTAGAGAGACGAGGTGTTGTTCCCTCCAATGATGTTGCTCCTCGATTCGTAGCACCAGACACTGACATCCTTTCCATTTGATTGTCCACATTACTTCCCGCTAATAAATTGTCATCATCAAACTCGGACGCGCTGATCTCTTTTGCAAGAAGCTCTGAGCGCTTGTCGAAAATAGCATTAAGGTTCTTCTGGTTGTCGAAATTGTGCTTGAGTGGCGAGGCTTTTGGTTGCGAAGTAACAAGTGGCGACATCATTGGTGGAGAAGCAGCAAACTCTTTGTCTTCCTCAGTCCCGATGCTGCCTGCTGGGATGCTGTCTGTCGACATCACATCTTCTCCAGCATCATCATCATCGCCAAGACTGTCCTCACAGAGGTCATCGGACACACGCAATGAATCGTTAGCTTCATTGCTGGAGTCTGATGCGAGCAGGTTCTGAAGGGAGTCAGTATCACAGCTCTGGTTATCATCCACACTCCCTGGTGAGATTGGAGATGTCGGCGACATTGGTGACTCCACGTTATCATCATCGACATGTGTTGACAGAAGCTGATCCATGTATCCCTTCTGCCTGCTCTTGATGGCCGCCACTCGTTCCTTCAGAGTGCGCTCCGTCTCAGGGTCGCTTTCACAATCTGCATCTCCAGATTCCTCGTCTGATATGGAAGACAGGTTTTTTGAGATTCTCTTCTTTAGTGAGTTTCGTCTGATTGATTTGACAGGCGAGTCTGGATCAGAGTCACTCACAGGCACAGCCTCAAGAGAGTCGAGGTCACTTTGACCTTCAAGGCCATGTTCGAAAATTCTTTGACCTCGCTGTTCAAGATCACTACTTGGGGTACCCAAGTGGTGACCAACAAAGAAATCACTATCAGGTGTATCTATTCCACTGGCTGGTGTTCCTAGGTTTCTACTGGGAGCTTGTAAGTGGTGGCCAGCAAAGAAGTCACTGTCTGGCGTGTCCATGCCACTGGCAGGTGTTCCAAAGTTTCTACTTGGGGTTGTAAGGTGGTGCCCAGCAAAGAAGTCACTATCGGGGGTGTCCATTCCACTAGCGGGTGTTCCAAAGTCTCTGCTGGGAGCTCGTAAATGATGACCCGCAAAAAAGTCACTGTCTGGTGTGCCCATGCCACTGGCAGGAGTTCCAAAGTCTCTGCTTGGAGCTCGCAGGTGGTGACCAGCAAAGAAATCACTGTCTGGTGTGCCTATTCCACTGGCTGGTGTACTGAGGCGATCAGGCGTAATCAAATCTCCCACAAAAAAGTCACTTGCGGGTATTTCTCTGTCGCCCACTGGAGCCTCAATAGTTTTAAAGAAGGCATCTTCGGGCCTCACCCCCTCAGTATCGCTTGCTGGTGTCCCTATGCCAGCTGGGTCTTGCAGATCATGACCAGCAAAGAAATCGCTAGCTGGAGTACCTGGTGAATCGATGCTGCCTGGTGTACTGACTCGGCTGCTGTTTTCACTGCCAGGTGACTGGATAAGCGCAGCCACTCTATCATACAACGGTCGACCCTCTGGATCAGATCGCTCTTTCTCAGGTTCTCCATCACTTAAACTTTCGGGGTCAAAGTCATTGTCACTAAGATCTTCCTCATCATCAGCCTCCTCAGCTTCCAGATAGGCTTTCCGACTTCTGTACGGACTTCTTGCATGCTTGACAGTTTGTTCTCCAGTCACTGTGCATGAGGACATTGCAGATGAAGACATTGCTGAGGACGATGTCTTTTCGTGGTCAGATTCACCAGATGGCGTCTCAAGGGAGTCATCGCTGAGGCCATCACTGTCTCCTTGGCCAACGGAGATCCTCATGGCCCGTTGTTGTACCTTCAGCAGATGACTCTCTTCCTCAAGATCAGCTTCATCACTTTCCACAGTATTTTCTAAATTCATTACGTTATCTGCATCAAAGAGCAACTCATCTTCTGATGAGTCCTGGTAATCTGGAAGTTCTGGTCGTTCGTATATTGGCGGTAGATCTGATCCTTTTCGTTTTTTGGGCTTTCCCTTTGCATCACCTGAATCATTTTCCTCGTCATCATCTTCAGTATCGCTTCCATATGATTGCCGGCGATCCCTAATCAAGCCAGTGCAGTAAAGGGTGATTAGAGCGATAAAGGCCAGGAATAGCCATTCACGGTAGTTGTTGTATTTGTCGAGCATGTAGTAATAACCCATGAGGATCTTTTCCAGGACAAATATTATCCCACGGAACACAAGCTTCACACAATAAACAATGCCATCAACATTTACCCGCACGAGCCCCATGATGACACTTAGAATCCCATAGAGGAAGGAGAAGACAATATAAAATAGGTTGTAGATGTGCATGGATGTAACGTAGAGAAAGTTCCAAAGGTACATCCCAAGATCGGTGAAGAATTTAAGAAAAATGTTGCCAATAATAGCACCAAGTTGGGCCAGAGACTGAGACAGTGAATACAGCCATTTGAGCCCAAACTGATTGATGCCATAATACAGACCTTTAGAACCTCCAATAATAATGTAGTGTCCCCATTCATAAGTGAATGTTGTCACGGTGATGGTGGTCGTGACAACTTTATCAGTTGTGATGACTGTCCAATTTTTAATAAAATGATATGTTATCCAGAATGAATCCCACATATTAACAGAGCCATAGATGACCGACTCGTAAATGTAGATAGTAGATTCAGATGTAACTCGCCAAAGGTTCTGTGTACCAACAATACTCCAGTGGTTGATGAAAGTGGCGCTTATGCAACCCCACTCCCACGCCGTTGTCACAGCAATGCAGGTGTAGTTGGTAGCGACCATGGATCCATGGTAGGTTTTGTTGGCCAAAAAGGCTGTTCCATCCATGACCATGGCACTGCCACTGTATGAGCCTGTAAGCAACCCCCACACACACATCCTTGTGACACGAACCAGCTGAATCGCAGTGTAATAGGAACCCACTGCAAGGTTGTACAGCAACGATTTGGTTCCTTCATATAAGTAAACAGCGCCTTCCTTCATTCCGTATGATCCATACTCGAAAGCCACAATGGCCCCTTCCATTGTGTAATTTGCACCCACCATAGCGCCATGAGCAATGTGATCTGCACCCACTGATAACCCACGCGAAAGTCTCTGGATGCAGACTGTAGTCCCATATAGCATGTACTCACCACACACTCTAGACCCAAATGCAGTATAATCTGCACCGATCACACTGGCATCCCATAGGTGTACCCCACACACCTTCATCCCTGTCCATGTATAATCAGCGCCGATCTTTGTCCCTTCCCAGGTATACTTTGCGCCTAGTTTTGTGCACTGTAAGAAACTTGTCAACATTTCTAAGAGAACTGCTCCCACATAGCACCAGAATGCCTTCACAGCCTCGACCTTCCATTGAGCGCCTTTGTAGTCACCAAGGTAGAGGTCAAGTAGGATGACGAACCCAATCAGAAGCCACACGAGGATGAACAGCAGGAGTGAGCCATACTTCAGCTTCTGCCAGCGTGTCAACTTGGCATATCGTATCCTTTGATAAGTGTCTATTGTCTTCTTCTTTGTGTTTCTATACCGTGTTTGCACAGCATTTTTGGTGTTGATGCAACGGGTTTTGACGGTGGTATATGCACTGATTGTCACATCCTTGGTTGCTGTGTACTTTGCTTTGATAGCTGTACCTACATTAGTGACTCTTGTCACAACACCATTCTTCAGGTCGACCACACCTTGCGTGACCTTTTTGACTCGTGACACAACTGCATCCCGTGTTTTTGTGACACGCGTTACGACAGCATTTGTGCTGTCAGTCACATGTGTGATGACAGCATCTGTGGAGTCTGTCACACGGGTAACAACAGCAGTCGTTGAATCAGTGATGCGGGTTGTTATGGCATTCTTTGTGTTGTCGATACGCGTGTAGATAGCATTCTTTGTATTGTCAATTTTGGTATAGATTGCATTTTTTGTGTTGTCTATTTTTGTACGTATTGCGGCCTTTGTGTCCTCCACTTTCTGATATATCTTTTGCTTTATATAATTCACTGGACGTGACAATATGGCCCCCATTTTGTTATTGTAAAGATCCTGGAGAGTTAATGACTGTTTTTTTCACCTTTGTTCATTTTTCCTCTTCTTCGCTATGACCTGTTAATAAAGAAAAGAAAAAGTACAAAACTTTAGCATGTGCTTTATGGCATAAACAATATGTGTATCCCGAGTTCTGTTGGTCCCTCAGGATGGAATGAACATGCGATCCAGCATGTTGGTCACAGATTCAGCTTACAGGGGGTGTAATCGATTAATCGACTCTGGTCACCCGAGCCACTTTTTGGCACATGCACACACCCTGCAAACTCGGATCGAATAATCGAATACGCTTCTCCACACTCGGGTGACAAAAATGGTGGCCCTTTTATTTGTTTTTTAATAGCCGATATAATTACAGCAAAATATGATTTAACTATTTTTATGATGGCATAGTTTAGTGATATTTCCATTTAAATAATCTATGTTATTACCCAAAAAAAATATGTTTGACTGGTACCGGTGGCTGTTATCCTGCAGGACGGTACCAGCACAAATGTGACATCATCGCTCCTTGCAAACCCCAGCTAAGAGGTGGGTTACTGGGGTCAGCTTGTTTTGCACACGGCACGTGTATTTGTCGACTCCACTCGCGGTGTTCTATTTGAAATTCTGACGACTCGAGTCGCCCGGGTCGTGTTAATCGATTACGGCCAGGGAGGACGTTGGGGGTTGGTGCCCCTCCCAACCATAACCTTCAGAATAGACCCTATATTTTAAACTAACTGCACTTATAGCAAAATGCCCCATGATAACCAAACTTGCTGAGATCCCACAGATTTGTTTCTAATGTATAAATTGCAATGAAATTACCCTAGAAAATATTTTGCATTAGATAAAATACTACTTTGTGTATGCATATCACCACCATCCCCGCCTTTTGCTGGGTCGGCTACAGCTGTGACCCAGTATACAGTGTCCTTCCTGAGGTACCAGCGGAACTAGGAACACATGTATTCTAGGAATTTAAAGAACCACTAATATAAACATCATAGAATTATTATCCGAGATATATTACTCTAAGTAGCTGAACGAATTTAGAGTGATCAAAATTATATTGTGATAAAAGTTTCTGAAATATACAAAAACCTTATTCTTGGGTGTTTTTGTATTTTAAATTATATAAAAAATCTGCCTCGCTTGCACATACAAAATATCCAATAAACAATTTTCATAATTTATTCCGTGCTCAGAATTCTGTATATATTTATGGATGCAATGTAATAAAATACAAGATAGATAATTGTTTACAGACATATTAATATACATATTGTTATAATAATGCTAGGTTAGACAATTATAAATTATATATATTACTATAGATTTAGAATCGAAATAATTTAAATAATTGTTATGGCTACAGTTTCTTGTTTGCTAATAAATTAACGTTCGGTAATTTACTATATTAACGTTCGGTGACTTACTATATTTATTAGGTTTTCCTCTATGTAGGTTTGAAAATATATGCAAATCCCATAGTTGGATATTCTGTAAAGAAAAAGAAAAACGGATGGGATGACATACATAGCTATATATTTATTTGTTAATGAGGCGCAGATCAAATGATTGCAGGGAATTATCATAATACTTGATGCATCAAATGGATGTTAGATCACATTCCAGGACCTTTCAGTGCAAAATACCAGGACATTGTCAAGGACCCATACAAACCCTGTATTATATATCTTTCCTACTATAAATTTCAAGTCGCCATTTGCAATATTGGAATAAACTCCGTGCCGTCTTATCACATGGGCAGACAGGGACCCCACGAGTTTAGCGACCCCAAAATCCGATTAAAATTCATATTATTAAATAGCACTGGGGACCCAAGTACATTGCTTTGCCCGAGGGCCTAAAATATTTGTAAAATGGCCCTGAGTGAACTAATTAACAGGCATCTCTGTGTTATATGAAACCACTATTAGTGTTCATTATAGATTGGAAAACAACTAGAATATAATATTTGTATGGGTTCCAGCACACTGGTTGATAAATAAAAGAACCGACGCGTTGGAAGCCTCGTGTTTTGTTTTTTTATCACGAGTTGAAGCAGGTTCATTGCGAGTTGACTTGTAGCAAAACGCATTGAAATGTAAAGGGTTTTCAACAGGCAGGTTTTTGGTGGGTCTTTAGAAAAAATCAAGATTATGTGTTAGGGTTTAAAGTAGTTACTCCTACAAGCCTTTATTTGCAGGTGACTAGAGGTGAATATTTTATTTAAGATGAATGATGCAATTGCTTACAAGAGGAGGCATTTATTGTGGTTTTACATCCTAGCAACATCAGGACGGGTACCGACTTGTGAATGCGCACCCATGCTAACTTTTATATAGATAAAAGATTCACCCAGTACTTGTAGTACACGGGTGAATGACAAGGTACTGTAAATACGGGCGAAACTAGCTTTAGTATGGACCAGGGAGTAGAATGTCTGCCTCCAGTATCAAATGGATATTTATATAGGCACAGAGTTGGTGAAATGGGAGAGAATGCAAAAAGACAAGATGGCGGCCGTAGAACGCCGTCGATTTCACTTTTAAATCTTATTAAACTAGATATTATATTATATTTTTCAACTCAAAGGTAGCGGGCTAATAATAATAATAAAGAATAATTGTTGCTTCTTAGATTGTGAAATTAGGCTCTCAATTCTTTGACCCGCATTTTCGACAGCTTTTACATAGGGTTGGTTTGCACCCCTACTGCAGCAGTACGGGGTGAATCTTGTATCTAACCTTAATAGTGCTCTCCTAATGCCACAATGGGAAACGAGACTACCATAACGTGGTATCCCACTTAGTCATATTATCCTAATACTGAGCAACCCAGTCAGTCCTTGGCATGCCATATCCTAGTAATGGTAGCGACAATTATCGATTTATTAAGTCATCAGTTTGACTCGGCCAGGATTCGAACACCCGACCTCCCGCACGGGAAGCTAGCGCTCTTACCGATTCGGCCACCACGTCCGGTCACAAGAGGGAAGAAGGCATAGAAATTAAGGGAGCCACCCTATCGGAACCAAGGTAGTTTAGAACGATGTTTTGTTTAGAAGATAGGTCACACCCTATTTTTACCGCTATTTTACACTATAGTCTATACTATAATTGTATAAACACACTACTCAGTGACACTGACATTATTTAGTCTATACTATATTGGCTGTAGCCTGTAACGTGGAATCCCATGTTAGATCTCAAATTGATATCGCCTACAGATCTAGGATATTATCAGAATTAACTAATGTGGTTAAACAACTACATCCATGCGCATGCTTTTTAAGCCACATTAAGGTTATACACTGTCAACACAATGTTGATCGCATTTCTCCATCCGTCACCACCCTTCTCCAGCCGTGTCCCACAAGACAAGCTCCTGTCAAACTCACCACTCGGGTGAGACCACTCCCCCCCCTCCGTCTCCATCCATCAGGGTGTCGGACGCGAGTGAAGGGTGCAATTTGACGGTGGGAAAATGGACATTACAACCCTGAGACCTTACTCAGTTACTGGAGACGGCCCTGTCGTGTCCGTAGAAGAGGCTACGTCATAATCTACACAGGAGGGTGAAAAGTAGGCCCTCCTTGCCATTCCTAAACAGGATGGGAAGTGCATACAGCGCCATCTGTTTCCAGGTGTTGAGGGAGCATACGTTGCATCATATTGTCGACATCAGCTTCCCGCGTCCCGGTTGCTGTACTGACTCACATTATTTTGTTCCTGAGGTATTTTTTTCTCTCGTTCTTATCAGAGCTTATGTGTCTGAGAACAATGGTTAATCTACCTTTGATTTGATTTAAGTTTAAGCTATATGGGTTAATGACAGTTCAGCTTTAATTGGTTCGCCGTGGAGAACTGTCAACTGAGACTTATATGCTTATATTTAGGCGGGTTTTCCTCTGATCTAATTGCCAACTGCCACAGCCCATGAATGCTAATGAATGAATGCTTTATCTATCTAGTCTGTGCTACACCTTCAAATGAATCTGTATGTTGAAAATTGTAATAGCATTAGTGTATATATTATGACCACTAAGACAAGTAAGAGCATTTGGTAACTATATGATATGGGCGGCGTGGTGGCAGACGAAACATCAGTTCTCGAGGTAACCTCAAGGTTTCCTACAGTATTGGCGCTCCGTCCTGGTGGTGGTGGTAGTGGGGTAGTGGAGTGCGACCAGTTTATCATGCAACCATTAAAAATCAAATCAAACATTACTGGAGATTGTCATATACCAAGATATTTGTTGTGTAATATGAAACAAAAGACCAAAGTGTGCAATAATCTAAGCGTAGCACATTAGATATATAATAAGCCGTTTGTATTACAACTGTTTTTAATCCTCTAAATTATTAGGTAAATTACATAAGAGTTGTTAATTTTTCCCCCTTCCCTCCCTCCAAATCATATCCGAACATAACTCACACACATAAATATATATTTTACCTCGGTACAACGCCTCGGCTACTCGAGGCCGAGGGAGAAGGAAGCAACATCCGGGTTCAGCAATTAGCATATTCCGCTCATAACTGGAGGAACGTTACGAGCAGCTCAGCAGTTTTTACCACGGATTTACTCAGTTCTACTGTAAGTACCGGATCATAAACTGGCATATTTGTTTATGATTGTTTGTAGCACACGCCTATGAGCTTTTTAAGACAAAGCTTACTTGTGTTAAGTAACAATTTATAAGTGTTGTGTTTATCCGGTGCCGTAGTTTTGAGGCATCCATTTAGTTTTTGCCGCCCGTTGCCGAACGGAGAGACATGTTAGCTGGAGTCATTTCGTCGCTTAGATAGCATTTATTTTTGCCGCCCGTTGCCCAACGGAGAGATATCTTGGCTGGAGCCATTTCGTCGTCATGATAGTTTTTTCTGAGGCGTACCTCCGAGTGTCATAATATTTTCTCCAACTTGTTGGCGTTGAAGCCACAGGAGGGAGAAGTCTATGATACAGAGAGTGTGGGTGGGACAGTACACTGGTCCCTACCCCTCGATTGGTTTCGGTTCGGTTCTCCGACCGTTACGCTTTCGTTATACCGTAGCTTACTCACGCCTGGTATAAAACTGGTGTAAATACAGTTTTATTACCCTATAAGGGCTATATGCCCCTCTGACATTGTTCCACTGGTTCAGTTATTCCTTGAGTTCGTGCTAAACACCCCTTTTGGTTGTTTTCAGACGACTCGAGATGGCCGCTAAGCGGGGTAGCAAGGGTGCTCCACACACACTAAGCGAGGGGGACGCGACCCCTGGTCGCTTATCGGGCGCGTCACGTGACCGCTCCCCGGAGGCAGGGCCTTCCCAACCAGACCCCAATGAGCAGATGGTGTGGCTCATTCGTGAGCAGCTGCAGCAGCTGCTCCCAACACCTCCGCCTAAAATGCCCACTAAACGGGGCTCACCATCCGACCAATCAGACTGGGAGGACTTATCTGAACCCCAAACAACGGACTCAGAGATCGCGGCGCCATAAAAAGTTTTCATCCGAAGGCGACGACTACTACCAAGCCCGCAACAAAACAAGGAAGGTCAAAAGGACTAAGAAGAAGTCTAAGTCCAAAAAGAAAAAGAAAGCTAAATCTTCCTCCTCAGATTCGTCCAAAGACTCGACGACAACGGATTCGGCCGAACAATACACTGGCATAAAAGGTATTCCTCAGGCGACCATCAAAGAAATGGACGATGACGTGAAAATGAGTGAGGATCGCAAGAAATTCTAATCTTGCCTGCACATAGTGCACAAAGGAGTGCTGATAGCCCTCTCAGCCATCATGCCAGTTGCTAACCGCATGATGGTGGGTAATAAGTTCACAACAGTTACCCCGGACATGAACGCAGCCATCGCAGCTCTGACTGCTACTAGCAACTTCCTCTCATACCGCAGGTTCGAGAACGTTTTCAAATCAGTCACAACCGACGCAGGGAAAGAGGTTGCACGTTCAAAGAAGGTTGTGGACAATGAGGGCAAAGAGTATACACTCTTCCTGGCTCCGAAGCCCATAAAGGGAAAGCCACTAGACAACACCAAGATGTTTGGGGGTCAACTCCAATACCTGTTTAAACAGGTCGAAACGGCCGCCTAGCAGTCCAAGCACCTCGACAGTAAGAAGGAGACTAACACCTCGAAATTCAAGAAATCCAGATCGGATTTTCGAGGGCACAGGACCGGCTTCTCAGCCAACCGATTCGGGAACCGGTACCAATATCAGCCGAGAGGAAGAGGCCAGCGGAACCAGTACGGCTGGAAAGACGGCAACCGCCCCTTCAGGAGGGACAACCCCTCCCAGAAGCAGTTTCCCAAGCCGGGGAACAAGTAGAGCCTGCAACACAGCCCAGTGTAAGACCCTTTTGTGCAGGGAATGCGGCTAACCTTATTAGAGAGTGGGAACAACTCACACAAGATCAGACAGTCCTAGACATTGTTAGAGGGGTCTTCATTCCATTTATAGAGACCCCAATACAAAATAAAGTACCTTTCCCCTACCGCTTAACACCAGGCGAAAAACTGGCCTTAGATCTAGAAGTAACCAAATTTGAAACTAAAGGTATTATTACTACCGTTCAACATACAGATGGAGAATATATTTCAACTATTTTCTCTAGGCCAAAACCTAATGGAGACATTAGGATGATCCTCGACTTAACTATTCTAAATACCTTAGTCGAATATAAACATTTCAAAATGTTCTCTCTAGAGACAGCCCGTGACCTAGTAATGCCGGGAGCGTGGCTTGCAAGTGTAGACCTGAAAGACGCCTACTATACTATACCAATCTATGAGTCGCATAGAAAATTTCTTAGGTTCATTTGGCAAGGCAAACTTTACCAATTTACATGTTTACCAAATGGTCTAGCCTGTGCCCCATGTTTGTTTACAATGTTACTAAAACCCATATTTGCTGAAATGGCCAAGAAAGGCCATGTCATGTTCCCTTACATTGATGATTCATTTATTGTAGCACGAACTGAGGAAGATTGCCATTTATGTAACATTTTGACCCACTTGGGTTTTTTCATTCACGAGACAAAATCGGTTCTACAACCTACACCCCTTTTGAAATTCTTGTTTTTTTTTTATCAATACACAACAAATGACAATTTCCTTAACATCAGACAAAATTGACAAATTTACTACTACATCCTCAGATCTATTAAACATAAAAAGACCAAAAATAAGGCAAGTAGCAGTGCTTATCAGATTAATGGTGGCTTATGCGCCAGCCGTATTATATGGAAAGGCACACGTTAAATCCCTCGAAATAGATAAAAATATCGCCCTTACCAAAGCTAAGGGAAATTTTGAATGCCTAATGACAATTTCCAAGGCAGGACATGAAAAGATCCAATGGTGGATGAAACATTTAATTAATTCCCATAATCCCATCCGTATGGATGAACCTAACACAACAGTCACTACTGATGCATCATTAGAGGGTTGCGGCACCCACAGAGATAATGAAGCTACAGGGGGCCGGTGGCTAGATAATTAAATTGATGACCACATAAACGTCCTAGAATTAAGAGCCATCTATCTAGGTCTCACAAGTTTAGTAAAAATACAAAAACTTACTGTCCAAGTGTTAACTGATAATACTACGGCAATGGCCTATATCCGTAACATGGGAGGGACAAAGTCCTCGGCTTGCAAAACCATCGCAAAACTCATCTGGGATTGGGCAGAGAAACAACACCTATGGATAACAGTAGCTCATATCCCAGGTACACTAAACACATTAGCCGACAATAAAAGCCGACATTTCCATTATCATTTAGAATGGTCACTCAGTCCCGACATTTTTAAGACAATCTGTCATAAATGGGGAATTCCAGACATAGACCTTTTTGCCTCTCGTAGGAACAAAAAACTTGATAAATATGTATCCTGGCATCCAGAACCACATGCTTGGCGAGTGGATGCCTTTTCTCTTATTTGGAATAACGCATTTTACTATATTTTTCCACCATTTAGCCTAATCAGCAGGGTAGCCAGGAAAATCAGGCTGGACAAAACCCATGCAGTACTGATAGTGCCGGACTGGAACACTCAGCCATGGCGAGCGGTAGTGGAGTGGGAAGCCAAAAACTTTTTAAGATTCCCAAGAGGGCCAATAAACCTACAACATCAAGGAAAAGTGACAATCCACGGGGACGTGTCCACAACCCCATTACTGGCATTCCTTTTCTAAGAGCGTATTTACAAAAATACGGGCTTGATAAAATCACCCAAGAAAGGTTGATTTCCCATGTGTGGAGGCCAGGAACTGTTAAATTGTATACTAGTTACCTTAAGAGATGGGGCGTATATTGTTTAATACATGAAGTTAAACCGATGGCTCCTACTATCGCGCAAATAGGCCGCTTCCTGCGCATGATGGAAGATGATGGACTTGGTTATGTGGCCATAAATGCGGCGCGCTGCGCACTCTCCGTTTTTGTGTCAAGAATAGAAGGACAAACCATTGGCAAACACGAAGTCATTCATTGGATCATGAGATCAATCTACGAAAGAAACCCCCCAAAACCGAAATATAGTCGGTTTTGGTATGTTTCTACAGTATTCAAGCTTTTCCAATCTTGGCCTGAAAATAAATTTCTCACTATTCAATGGTTAGGCTATAAATTAGCAGTATTATTATTATTAGTAACAGGACATAGAGGACAGACAATTGTAGCCCTCTCCTTACAAGGCCTCGATATTGATAAGAAGGAGGCCACGTTTGATTTGGACATACTATTAAAGTCAAACAGGACAGGAGATCCACTCTCCTCCATCCATCTCGATAGCTTTCCACAAGATAGAAAACTTTGTGTAGTTGCCGGCATTAGGACATACATATCCAAGACTAAGGGAATACGTAATTCCAAGCAGCTTCTAGTGAGCTTTATTAAGCCACATGAAGCCATCTCACGCGACACACTCGCCAGATGGACTATTATTATACTCAAGTTAGCCGGCAAAGACACTGAAAGCTATGCTTCGCACTCTACAAGAGGGGCTATGGTCTCCAAAGCAAGAAAGTTAGGAATCTCAGTTCGAAGAATCCTGACACACGCCGGCTGGAAGATGGCCAAGTCGTTTGCTAAACACTACAACAAACGACTAGAAAAACCGAGCGGGGTGGCAACCCGCCTACTCACCAACTAACAAGATCGGGTGAGATGTACAAACTTTTGATATTACTACTGATACAATAATATGTTCATCAGATAATTGAGGATAAAAATGAGGCTACGTAAAGGTCTCCCTCAGCCTCGAGTAGCCGAGGCGTTGTACCGAGGTAATCGTGGACTAGGGCCCGCCCACCACACCCTACCACGATTATTAGGTTCGCTTGTGCCAAACGAAAACATCAGATTTCCATCATTAAGCTCGTCTTTATCCTGAATAATTAGGTGAAGATTGCTGAACCCGGATGTTGCTTCCTTCTCCCTAGTCCACGATTACCCGAGGCTTGTACTTCGGGAAAACAAGAGTTATCCATCATCTGTACCCAGGTAAGATTCGTATAACTATACTACCTCGGTACTACACCTCTGGCTACTCGTAGCCCAGGGAGAAGGAAGCACATCTGGCTCCAGCAATTAGCATAATCGGCTCACAGCAGGAGGACATGTTGTGAGCAGCTCTGGCAGTTTTTCTACATTTACTACAAAACCAAGCAGGTTAGTATCTTTCAAACTCGATACATTGGTTTAGTTCATGTTAGCATTTGCGTACAAAGTTTTCTGAAACTTTTCGATAAGATTTTTACTGTTTTACAGCTTAGTTTCGATCGTAATTGACACGATCGATAGAACAATGTCTCCATTGTTCCATCGTTCATTAAACCACCCGTTGAAACCCGGAGAGATGTTTGGCAGGAGCCAGTTACATAAGTGGGGATTCATTCCCTGGGTCTCAATAAGTTAAGGCGTACCTCCGAGAGTCCTATTCAACTTGTTGGCGAAAAAAGCCACAGGTGGGAGAAGTTTATAGGTACTTAGAGTGTGGGAGGGCACCACTACACTTGTCCCTACCCCTCGTTTTGATCAGTTGGTTACCCATACCATCATCCTGCGACTGTCTATTAGCCATATGCCTGCATTAAAAATTGCTTTAACACCATAAAATACACACCTAGTATAATTATACTCTAATTATCAGTGTGCTATTCCGCCTAAGAGAATGCCTAATCATTGTTCTTATTTTTATTCACAGTCTCGGAGTATTGGCTATGAAGCGGAGTAAGGCAGAGGCAACTCACACACTCATTGCGGATGAAGATGCCACACTGCCTCCGCGTGTACAAAGGTCGCCCTCGCCAGAACAAAGGGATTCTGAGGAGGCAGGGGGGGGGGGGGCAAGTACAATACCAATCCCGGCCCTACTGATAGGGACCTAGATAGCAGGTTCCAGGCTTGCGCAACAGAAGATGGAAGAAATGTTACCATCTAGAGCAGGCATGTCAAAGAAAAGGCAAACAAATGTTCGGCAAGACTCCGATGGGTCGGAATGGGAGGACTTGTCGGAAGACCAGGCCTCAACAGACGACAAGTCAGACGCAACAGACAACGACTCAGACGAGGAGGTGGTTGTGTCGGCAAGAAAGCGCAAACACAAAAAGAGAGACAATTCCTCAGGAGATGAGTACACGAGAGCCCGTAAAAGGAAGCCCCTCGTGAAGAAGACTAAGAAAAAGTCTAAGAAGAGGAGGAAACACAAGTCCTCCTCTTCGGACTCGTCGTCAGACTCCGACACCAAGCACTCCGGCAAATACGCTAGATCGTGTGGGAAAGAAACGGAAAAAGTGTAAAGTGCTGAGACGCAAGAAAATACACAACAACGCTCATGAGGAAGACTATTCAAGGCCACTTTAACGCCTTCAAACAATCAAATCCTTAAGTTTTGCGAAAAGGGCATTATAGAACCAGCGCTACATGTTGCTGGGGAATTCATCTCGAATAGTTTCTTAAGACCAAAACCAAATGGGGATGTTAGACTAATTTTAGACCTCACTCCATTTAACAAATTTGCAGGATACAAACATTTTTAAATGTTTTCGTTAGAAACAGTGAGAGACTTAGTCACACAAGGTGTTTGGGTAGCCAGCGTTGACATTAAAGATGCATACTACACAGTGCCCATCTATACACATGATAGGGGAATTCATCTCTAATAGTTTCTTAAGACCAAAACCAAATGGGGATGTTAGACTAATTTTAGACCTCACTCCATTTAACAAATTTGCAGGATACAAACATTTTTAAATGTTTTCGTTAGAAACAGTGAGAGACTTAGTCACACAAGGTGTTTGGGTAGCCAGCATTGACATTAAAGATGCATACTACACAGTGCCCATCTATAAACATGATAGAAAGTATTTAAGATTCTGTTGGAACAGCAAACTTTATGAGTTCACGTGTATGCCGAATGGACTGGCCTGCTATCCACGCATTTTCACATGATTACTCAAACCAATTTTTTCCGCTAATGACATATCATATTCCCATACATTGACGATTCATTTATTGTCGTGCAAACACAACAAAGCAAAGCAGCAGTAGACAAATGGTGTAAAACATTTACAAATTTAGGTTTCTATACACATGAAACTAAATCAGTACTAACGCCAAGACACAAACTAAAATTGCTGGGTTTCTTTATTGACACCATAAAAATCACTATCTCGTTAACAGAACAAAAAGTTGATAAATTCACAATAACAGCAATCCAAATACTAAAATTGAACAAACCAAAAATATGACAAGTCGCAGTCTTGATAGGAATAATGATAGCCTACGCACCGGCTATTTTATATGGCCAGGCCCATTTCAAATCCTTAGAGATAGATAAAAACTTGGCACTGGCTCGCACTAAAGAAAACTTCAAGCGGCCTATGACAATTTTTCCAGAAGGCCAAAACGATATAATTTGGTGGCTTTCATACATAAACAAATCACCCAATCCAATTAGGATGGGAGAGACTAACACTTCAGTCACAACAGATGCTTCTTTAGAAGGTTGGGGGGCACTTAGAGACCAACAGACAACAGATGACCGCTGGATGGAAGATGAAATTTCCGGCTACATTAATGTATGAGAGCTTAGAGCCATTTATCCCTAAAAAATCATGTAAGTGTTCTAACAGATAACAGAACAGCTATGGCTTGCATTCATAATACGGGGGGCGGGGGGGACTATCTCCAAACCATGTAACAATCTGGCTAAACTTATTTGGGATTGGGCAAAGAAACACGAAATATGGCCAACAGTAGCACATATTCCAGGCAGCCAAATAACTTTGGCTGACAGGAAAAGCCGACACTTCCATGACCATTTAGAATGGTCAATGTACCACAACATTTTCGACAATATTTGTCACAAACGGAGCAAGCCAGACATTGATCTCTTCGCATCACGCAACAACAAAAAGTTACCAAAATATGTGTCTTGGCATCCAGAGCCAGAAGCCTGGAGAGTAGATGCATTTTCATTAATTTGGAATAATACATTTTATTACATATTCCCTCCATTCAGCATTGACCTAGGGCATAATTATACCTGTGGCTTTCTTCGCCAACAAGTTGAGAAAAATACTATAGGACTCAGAGGTACACCTTAATGAGAATCACGAATTGAGAATCTTAATGAAACCCAGGGAATGAATCCCTAACGATGTAACTGGCTCCTACCAAACATCTCTCCGATCGGCAACGGGTGGTTTAATTAATAACCAAACAATGGAGGCATTGTTCTATCGATCATGCCAAAATGATCGAAACTAAGCTGTAAAACAGTAATAACTTATCAACAAGTTTAAAAAAACTTTGTACGTGAATGCTAACATGAACTGAACCAACGTATCGAGTTTGAAAGATACTAACCTGTTTGGTTTTGTAGTAAATGTAGAAAAACTGCCTGAGCTGCTCACAAGATGTCCTCCTGCTGTGTGCTGATTGTGCTAATTGATGGACCTGGATGTGCTTCCTTCTCCCTGGGCTACGAGTAGCCAGAGGCGTAATAACGAGGTAAAATATATATATTTTTATATTCTGTCTATAACGGGCACCCATGGAACTGGAGCAAGATGCTGTAATAGAGAGAGATCCGTTATAGGCAGAGAATGACAGACGGAGGACAGGAACATGCACAGACACATACACAGTCGATTACATACACAGGAACAGGCACATACAGTGGGACAGGCACATGCACATACACTGGGACAGTCACAGACAGATGTTAGAATAAACTATATGGCATGTCGTTATTGACAGAGAATATTGATCAAATAGGTGAAAAAAACGGCTCATTGTCCGCATAAGACAGTTGACCATTAGACACAGAGGCAATGCTATTAATTAAAAGGGGTGCTGTGATGGTACTACTACCAGCACTTTTTGTCGTTATTGACAGAGTAGACTGTATGTACACCGATGACTTAACAATTTATTGTTGTCACTTCCTATCCAGGCACTCGGCATTATTAGAATATGGCAAGGACTGGTTGGCTCAGTATCAGAATAATGTGACTGAGTAGGATATTAGGTCATGGTGCTGGCAGCCTGGTTTCCCAGTGGGGAATCACTATAAAGTTGCCATGAGTGTGCACTGTCACACGTCGGTACCCATCCTGATATAACCTTAGATGTTGCCAGGATGTAAAACTCTCAACAACCATGCACACACGTACAGCCTAAAGGCCCGTTTATAGTTGTGACGGCGTTAAACGGCGCAACATAGCACAAGCCAACGCTCCCATTTAGACTTTACGTCGCAAGCATTGGCCAGGGTTCAACTATGTTCCCCACGGCGCGCACTCCTAACTGTTTCACGCCACCACACGGCAATAACCGGCGTAAAGTTGACCGTGTCACACGCCGTCAAAACTATAAACGGGCCTTTACACACGTGCGGGGTGTGCCCTCGACTTGGTAGCGACAAGTATCGATATAAGTAACACCCTAGCCATTCGGTAGTGTTATATATATCAAAGACCCTATAATACTAAGACGGCTCACTCAGCCTGTACTGTATAATCAAAATGATCAAACCCACCACTTGGTGTGCTGGCTGTTCTCTTGGTTAAACAGGTGCTTGGTCCGATGGCATATGAATATTTGTCTTATTTTTGAGATAAATATATCAAATTGATCATTACGAGCTACTAATCATTAGTCCGGAGTGATTTTGATTAAAGATGATTAGTTTTGAAGTAATTTGAGCTGAAAGAACCAAAAATAATTTCGACAAGCTTGCCAAAAGTCTTGTTGCTATGACCTAAATGGTCATCTCGCGGTAACCACGTGATGTGAGATGACCTACTAATCTATGACCCTGCACAGCAGGCCTAAGGCCTACTTGGTTGGGGGGGGGGGCTAATGGGGTCACGAGATTGGCCTAATTGGTTAATGGCCTTCCTGCATAATGGCTGTTTCAAGCTGAGTGTTCAAAGGGGTGATGTTATAAACTCACTGATTATTCTGTATATACTGTCCCAAATCATTAGCTAATACACCAGTATCTAAGTTGGATATATAGGATCAAATGTAAGTAGTTGTTTTAATTTTGACTAAATTATATTTCATCGGACTATGCAACTTTAAATATTATATGTATATATATGAATGTGAAAGATATGTGATGATGGCGATGCTGATGATGATGTGTATTTGTTCATATCAATTTCATATTGATGTGTATTCATACTTACCTATCTCATGTATAATATAATTGTATGTGTTTACATGTGAAACACCAACCAGCAGCTGGGCTGATCAAACCCACCACAAGGTGGCACTGTGAAATTTACATTACCATGGGAGAGATCGGGAGTGAGCCGTCTTAGTGTTATAGGGTCTTTGTATATATACACCTGGTATCAAGCTAGAGACACCGGACGTGGTAGAGCGCAGACTTCCTGTGCAGAAGGTCGGTAGTTCGAAACCCAGCTGAGTCAAACCAATGACTTATAAACTTGATACTAGCCTGGCGCTCAGCATTAATAGCACAGGACAAGGACTGGCTAGCCCAGTATCTGGATAATGTGACTGTGTGGGTTATTGGTTCATGGTGTCGGCAGCCTGGTCTCTCAGTGGGACAGCACTATAAAGTCACCATGAGTGCGCACTGCCATAAGTCGGTATCCGTCCTGATATGACTTTAGATGTTGATAGGACGTAAAGCAACAACACACAAAGTGAAAGCCCTGTTGACATATATTAGAATGCAAGTTTGCACATGAATCTGATCTTGGGGATGGGGGGGGGGGGGTGAGCGACAAAAAAACATTTTTGCGTGGATAAAAAGCTAATAGTTTCAACCGGCTAATATAATTTAGGTATACTCTAGCCAATGGGTCATGGGTTAAGTGGTTCTGTGGAGAGCACCTTGGACAGCAGTGACGAGGCCGACTCTTGCTGGTGCCCCCGGGAAGAAGTTGACATTAAGACTAACAGTAACACGTGGGGTTGCAGCATACATGGTGAGGTTTGTTTGTTTTACGTCCTAGCAACATTTAAGGTCATATCAGAATGGGTACTGACTTGTGACAGTGCACACTCATGACGCCTTTATAGTGCTGCCCCACTGGGAGACCAGGCCTCCAGAACCATGACGTGATCTACCCACACGAGAGACGGACGTTCTAACTCATTCGGCCATCCCGTTTGGTCTACATACATAGTGAAAGTTGGGGTTCGTGCCCCTCATATCCTATCCACCACGAGACCATGTATTTCATCATTTACTTTGCGCAAGCCTCCTGATAGCCAAAATGCGGAGGTATCTGGTCACACACATTTGTTTCTAATTTAGATTGCAGCGAAATTATCTAGAAAGAAAATGGGAAGGAATGTTGCCACACATTTGTTTTACTGTAGATTGCAATGAAATTATTTTAGGAAATATTTTATATCAGATAAACTCACTTTGTATCCTATGTGGGAATTTACCCACACACCATCCCTCCCCACTCCGTAAGTTGCAATCCAGCGTGTTGGCTATCAGCATCAGTCGTTCCCGAGGATGGAACTACCAATGTCGGTATTAGTGACAATGCATGTCAATTCATCCTCCCATAAACATAAAGGGTTTCCCCAGACCCCATAAGTAAACTACCACATTAGATTTTCTGCAACAATCACAGCATATCCAAACCATTTTATTTCCCCATCCAAATGAATTTTAGACTTAGTTGTAGGAAAATCTCTAAAACCGTAGAAGACTGGAATATATAACATAATAATGAACAAAACAATTTTGTATTCCTATATTTAATAGAATTTTCTTGATTTCAAGATGATCGATATCAGCAGCTCTCCTTCTCCAATTTCTTCTTTTTGATTTTATGTTTTACGATGTGTCCTTTCTCAATATCATCATCATCATCGCCTCCGGTGTCATTATTGCAATCATCTCTTAGCTTTTTCCTTTTCTTCTTCTTGTTTCCTTTCTCCGCCGTCTGATTACATTTAGCATCATTCTGTTCAATTTGATTTGAATCAGCCGATGTTGATGGTGCAACCGTAGAAATGATGGGTAACCTGCTCTGTTCCAAAATGAAATCACCAGAGACCGCGCAGCTTTCAAATCGTTCATCATCCGAACTGTAATCAATTAGATTAGTTACAGATTGTACTTAGATTTTAAAACAAAACAAAACAAGAGGTTTATTTCTCGCAACTAAAGTGTAAATAATTCAAATTGGACCTGTCCCAAAAGACCAGTGCCTCGACGCTGGAGAAAGATTGTATTCGGTTGAATAAAGATGGTTAATTAAAACAAAAAAGATTGTATTCAAATAGATAGAAATTGTTAATTATTTTTAAACGGTGTGTGTGGGGGGGGGGGGGGAGAAAGGTAATCTTAACACATAATTTTGGTAAGCCACAATGTATTCTAAGGGTAATCGACATCGCCTATTATGCAGACTATTGTAGGATACCAATCTCTTAGGCAGAGATAAGTAACCATGCGCAATCTTTTATGTAGAGATAATCATGTGCAATATCTTAGGCAGAGATAAATAACTCTGTGCATTGCCTACCTGTCACTGCTGGAGCTGGAGAGGTGTCTACGTTTTGTCACAGGTTCCTGCTTTACCTCCCCAGGAATAGACGTCGAAAAGAGTCGGAATACTGGAAAACCCAAGGAAACTCCTTTTTTAAACTACATGCCCAAACCTTACAACTTACCGGTTATGCTAATTATAAATAGTGGAGCTATTAGTGTTATTCGTATTAACCAGACGGGATGGCCGAATGAGTTGAGTGTCCGTCTCACGTTTTGTCAGGTCGAGTCAAACCAGTGAATTAAAAATTGATACTCAAGTCGCTTCCAAGCCAGGCGCTCTGCATTATTAGGATAGGGCAAGGAGCAGTGAATTGAGGAAGAATCTCTCCACGATTGAAATTTCCCTTGCTTAATCAACTAATGTACCAACAACAAAAAACAGAGGTAGTGCATAGTCAGAGACCATGTTATTCAGGGGGGTCATCATTTAATTAGTAAACCATCAAATTATTCGCAGCTCCAATTGAGTTTTAGTACATCTATTAACCACCATGTACAAACAAGATACATACCTAATGATAAATTGATGATTGGTACGAACCTCATTGTATCTGGAATTGGTTTTATATTTAGCATAATGCTCATTACGATTCATAAATTGGTAGGAATAAACGCCGAATGGGTGTACTTACCAGATTCATCAACGGCAGATTCATGCACCGGTAGGTCTGATAGACTGCACTCAGTGGTCGATATAGTCCTGTCAAATACATTTAGGCATCAGTACAATTACATGAGAGAACTAAAGGAATTCGGTATAGATCGTTGGGAATGGAGGTGTCTTTAACAAATGCTCTCCAAGCACACCATTCCCTTGTTTTTCAGTTTACACAATCAAATATCTGGAGGAGAGTGCTTAGGTCTGTAATGTATGAATGACATCATGGGTGAGATGCCCTCATCACATGACCTAAAGAGGTTCCCCACCGATCATGGAACCCCTCTGGGTTGCATTTGCAAAGTAGCCATTGTGGGCATTGACCTCATCACTCTCCCTCCACCTTCAGTTATACAAACTGAAAAGGTGTGATCGGAGAGCATTTGTCAGAGTACAGTTCCAGTCTCAGCGGCCTATACCGGATCCCTTTAACTGACCTGCCAATAGCCATCGCTAGAGGCATATGCGTAAGGATGAATCTATTTATAACCCTGAGAGTAAAGCTGAGATTCCTTACACGCGGCATGCGGCATGCGAATGCGACAAAAAATCTAAACGCCTTGAAGCCTATGGGCTACATTCCTTACACACGGTATGCGAATGCGAATGCGTTTTTCCGATCGGTCCATGTAGCGATTGGTGCGGCATGCGACAAGTGGGGTGCGAATAGAAACCTGAGTCTGATGTGTCCATTAGTTTAACACTAGGAGAGGCGACTGAGTATTACGGAACGGTCACGCACAAGGGTGCTGAGGGGAAACATATGGTAGTGGTGGTGATGGGGATTCGTTTTGGTAAAAATGCTACCAGAGCCACAAAAATATGAATACTTATCTATAATTTGGTAATTATAAAGGTAGGAACCTCCATGTGACGTACCAACAGTTACATAGATATAAATGCCACATTAGGCCATATACAGTGCAGTATGGAGTATACTTGTTTATTTTTATTTTTTAAATATAGCAGGTCGTGTGCCGCATGCCGCATACCGCGTAGAAGGAATCTTCCCATTCGCATACCGCATGCCACATACCGCGTGTAAGGAATCCTAGCTTTAAGCTGCGAACACACTGGACGTGGACGTCACGCGGTTCTCGGGTGGGCGGCATGCGGAAAAAAATCAAAATGTATGCAATAAAGAGAAACCGAATACACAGGCACGGGCAGTTCTCACCCGGGCGGATAGCATCGCTTTTGAAGCGTTTTTTTTCGCTTGTCGCGTGGTGCCGCTTGGCTTTTGACTGACTTTTCCCGACTTTCCTCCGACTTTTTCCACCTGGCCTTTACCCGACTTGACTTTACACAACCTGAATTTACCCGACCTGACTTTACATAATTTGACTTTACACAAATTTACTTCACAAGACTTGACTTTACAAGACTTGACTTTACAAGATTTGACTTTACACAATGACTTTATGCTGTTGTTGGGCAAAGTCTGGGCGTGTAAAGTCAAGCCGGGTAAAGTCAGGTCGGGTAGACTGAGGTCAGGTAAAGTCTGGACCGGTAAAGTAAAGTCGGGTAATATATGTATAGCTTTTTTGCAGCGTGCCATCCGCGTCCAGTGTGTTCGCTATTTCCGCATGAGAACTGCATGCCGTCCGCTTGAACTTGCCGCCCACGCGATGCCCTCGTCCTGTGTGTTCCTAGCTTTAGCCATTGATGGCGATTTTAATACCATGTCGATGCAAGTTTGAGAACTCTACATGCAAGCTGTTTTTGGTTGCTCTCAGTGATGAACTGTTTCGTTCAGGCAAAAGGAGTTGACTGAATAATCAAATCACTTTGTACAACCAATAAACTCCAGTATTACCTATCTAGAATTGCTGTTAATTTCTCGGCAAATGTGGCCCTCACGTCCGTTGTCGTCTGCAGTGTGTTGTTATCCTCATTAAAATTCTCCCTGGGCCTGTGAGAAAAGGTTAATCATGAAGAATTAGGAGACTGACATACAGCTGACAATTATAAACGAGCTTGTGTAATCTATTGTCACATTTATTATACAAACATGTTTGTATTGCATCATATATCTAGATTTCAATAAATAGATGAATACGCATACCTTAAGGATGGTTTGTTACGACTCTGCCTCATTAGCTTCTTTTTTACGCATGAGATTGGGTGATCATTTGGAGCCACCAAAGGATCTGAAGTGGGAAAGAATACAAGTCCTGGTGTTAAGCAATGTATTCACGATAACAGTTAGTCTTGATATAATTGCTTGTCAGGGATGATTTAATTGGTGTGTATGTGACCGTAACCAAAACCTGGCCTATCTAACAGCTGCTTCTGAAATTATTTCACTTTACAGGGGCATATAAACCTTTCTTTTATCAAAATTCCACAATTTCAGTAAATATACTGCAACTAACATTAGGAACATTATGGACTTGGACGGGATGACCGAATGAGTTAGAGCATGTCTCCCGTGTTGGTAGACCATGGGATCGTGGGTTTGAACCCTGGTCGAGTCAAACCAATGACTTAAAAATTTATACTTGTTGCTTCCTAGCCAAGCGTTCTGCATTATTAGGATAGGACAAGGACAGGTTGGCTCAGTGTCAGGATAATGTGACCGTGTGGGATATCAGGTCATGATGCTGGTGGCCTGGTCTCCCAGTGAGGCAGCACTATAAAGTTATCTTGTTTGTTTGTTTTACAGCCAAACAACATCTAAGGTCATATCAGGATGGGTACTGACTTGTGACAACGCGCACTCATGGCGACTTTATAGTGCTGTCCCACTGGGAAACCAGGCAGCCAGCACCATTCAGTCACATTATCCCACTCAGTCACATTATCCTGACACTGAGCCAACCAGTGCTTGCCATATCCTAATAATGCTGAGTGCCAGGCTAGGAAGCAACAAGTATAAATTTTTAAGTCATTGGTTTGACTCGACCAGGGCTCGAACCCATGACCCCATGATCTACCAGCACGGGAGATGGTAGATAAAGTATTCACCCCGTACTCACAGTACACGGGTGAATACCAACCCTATATAAAATCAGTCGAAAAAGCGGGTTAAGGAAATGAGAGCCTAATTTCACAATCTAAGAAGCAACATTTATTCTTTACATATGTCTTATTGATAGCCCGCTACCTTTGAGTTGAAAAATATAATATAATATCTAGTTTAATAAGATTTAAAAGTGAAATCGACGGCGTTCTGTGGCTGCCATCTTGTCTTTTTGCATTCTCGCCCATTTCACCAACTCTGTGGCAATATATGCAGCCATTTGATACTGGAGCCACAGTTTCTAGTTCAGGTTCCATACTAAACCTATTTTCGCCCCTATTTAGACTACGTTGTCCTTCACCCGTGTACTACAAGTACCGGGTGAATCTTTTATCTAGGGAGACGGACGCTCTAACTCATTCGGCCATCCCATCTGGTATTTAAAGTTGTCATGAGTGCACACTGTCACAACTTACAAGTCGGTACTCGTCCTGATATGACCTCAGATGTTGCTAGGATATAAACAACAACAAACAAACAAAACAAACATTTAAATAGTGTCGAACTCTACCTGAACTATTTTCATAACTACACCATATCCGACCCCACCCACTTGTCTGCGCCAATTGGCGGGGGAGGGGGGGGGGGGGCGTGTAATCAAAGACCCCAGTGTTATAGGGTCTTTGGTGTAGTGGTTGGTGGTTTCGCCTCGAGTGATGTTACCCATACTGATCCTCCATCTGGTGATTATTCCTGAAACTAACACGCCAAAACAAGTGAGAACTGTTTTTCAACCAGTCGCGAGTAATATCGATCAGCCATCCATTCATTCTTATTACATAACGTAGAAAATGCTTACATTTGACACAGCCTTCTCGTATTCGAGCCATATCGACTGAATTGTTGTTATCGCCACTCGACTGCGTCTTCTTACACGTTTTCATGGAGGCGGCCATCTTGGAACGACGTAAAATACAACTTATCTGAGCAATTTATAAACGAACCGGAAATTTACCACAAAATGGGCAGAAGTAACCACACAAACGACAGCCCTTGTTGGAGATGGGTTTACATGTAATATCTGTAACTGATGTCACGTGGTAACTGCCTTCAAACTCGGAGGGTGGCAAAATAGGACAAGTTAGAAAATAGACTATAATGACTCAAATGTACCCAAGAAAACATACAGTAGTCAAGAATCAAATTGGTTCATCTCCACAATCAACTGAAAAATGTTAGGCCAAAGTCCCACAACGTCGCCAGAACGACGATCATCGCAAAGCTTATTTTGACTGAAAATCTGAATGAGTGACAATATTGGACTTGTTCTGGAAGTATTTCTCCCTTAACCAATCACGATAGGCAATCAGATTAATCCTGCTCTAGACAAACCCTAGGCTCTACCAGAGTTGAATCCACACGACCTAATTACCATTGAACCCAATTTTAGAGCTACTAATCAACTTTATATTGAACGGAACTGGTATAGGCTGTGAAAGTACAACGTCTGAACGCTTTGACTTCTGGATACTGAATGGTTTATTCCCCGTCCAGGGCTCACTGAACCGACAGCTAAACTTTCCATACTCATACTCATCCGCTTCTGATTTTGTTAGGCTTATAAGCCTGTATCAGGTCGATGCATGTCAAAATTTGATTTACTAGGATTAAATGCATCGAGTACCGGATGTGTGCAATATTGCAGCCCCCTCCAATGCTTATCCAGTCTGCCTTTGAAGGCGTTGACGGAAGGCGCTTCTATGACATGTTCAGGCAGTGCGTTCCAGGCATTTACTATCCTGTTACTGAAGAATAGCTGTCTGACAGGTTTTATTGCTCTTTCCTTCTTCAGCTTGTATCGATGACCTCTAGTTTTACAGTTGGCCAGCTTCAGGTATCTAGCATCAACCGCATATCTTCCAGTGACGTGTTTGAATGCTTCTATTATGTCTCCCCTGGCCCTTTGGTAGTATAAGCTGGGTAGGTTGAGAATCCTGAGACGTTCTTCGTATGGTAGTTCTCTTATGGTTGGTGATAACTTTGTAGCATGTCTCTGTACACTCTCGATCATTGACATGTCCTTCTTGAACTTCGGTGTCCAAGCCGTGTTGCCATACTCAAGGTGCGGCCGGATCAGTGACGTGTACAGTGTCTTCACCGTGTCATTGTCTAGATACGTGTACGAGCGGCGTATCATGCCTAGAAGCTTGTTCGCTTTGGTCACCTTTTGTTCACTGTGATATGAGAAGGTGAGTCCGATGTCCATATATATGCCAAGATCTTTCTCTAGTTCTGTCACTTGGAGCTGGACTTCTTCTCCATCTTGGTGCATGTAGTAACTGAGATTTTCATTTCTGTTACCCAGGTGCATGACCTTGCACTTCTGTGCATTGAAATGTAGTTGCCACAGGTTGGCCCAGTCTTCAAGTGCAGTTAGGTCTTTTTGTAGCGCCTGTTGATCTTCATGACGTCATCTCATTTACATACTCCTTTGTTTCACTCACTGTCTAGAACATCATGCATCTCATTAACATATATTACCCACGTGTCTGGGCGTCTATTTATGCATATATCACATCCCCCCCGTAAAGTATTTCTGAAACATGTAATGTTTTAAAATGACCATCACCATACACAAATATATCCAGTAAAATGAACGTAACAATAAACATATATGCATACTTAGCTTAAACACAGGTTCTTGCGAATGTATGAGCGCACTATGGCACTGAAGTCCTCTGAATGTCCGGCATCGTAGCCTCCATATTATATATTGTCAGTAAATACAACACACACACACCAAATGCAGCTGAAACACAACTTAATCCTATCATGCACATGTGTTCGTGACTGACTCACTACAGGTCTAACCTGCTCGCCGGCCTAATCAGCCGACCTGACCTACTTAGATTTGCCGCACTGTTTACATTTGGCAACGACGCTGACCTACTCTGCGTCTGCCCGACTGGTTCGGGCTGCCCCCCCTCAGGCGCCCTTTTAATCTGAACCCGATTCCTATACAACATATTACCCGTTTCGTTTAAAATTTGATATTCTCTCCCTGAAAACCATAGTGTTGTGCAAACTCCCTGTACTCATGGCTCTTAAATTGCGGACCATTGTCCGAAATGACCTTACTAGGAATACTGTGCCTCGCAAATTTATCCTTCAACGCCACTAACCGATCGCGCAACAGCGACTCCTCCACTGTTCTATATTCGCAATCCTTTACCTTGTCTCGCAACGCCGTGATGTACGTGGCCATAGTTTCTGTAGCTTGATTATGCAAATTAAACTTGTACCATGTTATTATCAAACTGCACTTGCCTACACAATATGTCTGGAATGCTTCTGTGAGTGGTCCGATCCTGTCTCGGTCAGCGAGCGCGATGGACATATTGGCGAAAACCTTTTGCGCTTCCTCGCCAGTGACGTGAAGGAAGATGCAGCATTGCACTCGTTCCGCCTTCAATATGACACCTGCAGCAATGGCGTATATGTCATATGCTCTGATCCCTGTTTTCCAGTTCGATCTCGCGTTGTTGCTGAGGACAAGCTGACCAGGCGGCCGCAAACCCGGCAGTGTATTAGTGGGCGGCATTCTTCCTCATCTGACACCATGTGAAAGTACAACGTCTGAACACTTTGACTTCTGGATAGTGAATGGTTTATTCCGGTCCAGGGCTCACTGCACCGCCGGCTAAACTTTCCATGACGTCATCTCATGTACATACTCCTTTGTTTCACTCAGTCTAGAACATCATGCATCTCATTAACATATATTACCCACATGTCTGGACATCTATTTACGCATATATCACAAGTAGGTCTAGCGGTGGGGTGCTTCGAGTGGTTGCGCCTGCTTTTATAGTTAGTCCAACAGCACTGACACTACAGTGAAAGGGCTTCGAGACAACCCAATAGAAAAAGATGTCACAATTTGCAATTGAGAGCTTTCTGTGACTGCCATCTTGGTGATTCCTCTGGATTCCCCTGTCTGTGGGGAACCCCTCTACACCATGTGATGAAGGAATCCTGCCCATGATTTCATTCATATATATACATTACAGGCTTCAGCATCCCCCCTGCCCCACATGTTTGGTTGCATGACTGAAAATGTGAGCAAGGGTGTGCTTGAAGAACCTTTGATACAGGAATTACCGGTGTCAGTGATTAGTGATTAAACCTATTCAGAGGTCTCTAGGTGAGCCATCCTGATAACGTGGACATTGACATAATGCGAGACAAGACAGCAAAATAAGAAAACAGCTTAATTTATTATCCAAAGCAATATTTTCTAATCACAAGAGACTTAGTATAATTGAATAAGTTCGTATATTACACACGTGTGTGTGTGTGCCCACCATCAACGGAGGGTTGTTCAGTTCCAACAGTTTTTTCGTTACCTGTAAAATTATAGATCGGCAAATTTGAATCCATAGTGTCACCATAAAGCATATCTCGAATACCACACTGTAATTGGCTGGGATAGGCTATAGTCCATTTTGACTCGCCATTGTATATATGTATGTATGTATATACATATAAATAAATAAATAAATATATATATATGTATACACACACACACACAGTAGCAGGCTTCAGCTCCGTAGTGGCTTAATTGTTCAAAGAGGGGTATAGTTCTGCTACATCATATCCAACACAATGGGCTGGTCACAAAACGACTATATGAGAGGGAAGGAATATGACGACAGCCACGGCATAGTATTATTCCAAAACAATATGTTTTCCTTTCAATATCATTCCCACCAATATTGTGATCAAAATACAAGAACCATTGGATTGTGCATTCTGTTGTGTTAGTTACTGACATAACTTCGCAGAAAACGCATTCGGAAACCAGCATCGCATCTCTAATGCCCAATAACACTTATTTAACAGTGCTTATACTGGGCGAAACAAGCATTAGTAGACTACTAATTCTACAACTAATGCTGCGTCATTGATATGGGATGAATCACATATATATTAATTTAGTTTTATTTGATGACAAGGTTAATTTAGTGGTTTAAAAAATACATTGGCCTATATACACACAACTGATAATGCTATTACAAAACTTCTATTATATGTGAACCTTGTCTTAATAGCTATTTTCAGTCAATAAATCTATCATAAATGAGCAACTAAGCCAGATTATCGACAAAGCTCACACCTAGACTAAAATCCATTGTCTAAAACCAGCCGTTCCCAGTTCTGACATTCGTTTAATTAACCTATTTGAAATCAGACAGCGAAAGATAAGATAGGAGACTCACTGGGCAAGGGAAAAGCAAACAAATAAATATATACATGTTTTTGAAACTGAATTAACTTGAAAGATTGTTCTATACTGCTAATTAAAGCTGCATAGTCCTATGAAGCTTCAAATTTTCAAAACCAAAATACTTCTAGAGATTTGACTCTACATATCTAAGTTAGATATCAATGCAACTATTAAGCATTTGTTGCCACATAGAACTTAACACTGAGACAATTTAATAGAACCTGTTATTGCTGAAGCCTATGGTGTCAGGGTTTTGGTGTGCTTGCCAAAACTAATTTTACATGTTTGATTTTCAAATATCTCAAAACGTAGTCATTTAAAATAAAAGTTACTTCAAGGTAAAATAAGGTATATTACAAGACTCAATTTAATATACTTATCTCAGAAAAATGACCAACACTCAAAACCATCCGAACCATCCGGGATGGCTGAATGAGTTAGAGCGTCAATCTCCCGTGTTGGTAGATCGTGGGTTCGAGTCGAGTCCAATGACTTAAAAAATTGATATTTGTTGCTTCCTAGCCTGGCGCTCGGCATTACTAGGATAGGACAAGGACTGGTTTGCTCAGTGTCAGGATAATGTGACTGAGTGGGATATCAGCTCATGGTGCTGGTGACCTGGTCTTCCAGTGGGGCAGCACTATAAAGTCGCCATGAGCGCGCACTGTCACAAGTCAGTACCTGTCCTGATACGACCTTAGATGTTGCTAGGAAGTAAAACAACAAACAAAACCATCGGACTATGTAACTTTAATGGGATTGGGATGGAATGTGGTATTCAGGATAAATAGGCATACACCATTTGTAATCTTGCATATGGGGGTCTGGAAGTATGAAGCATCACATCACAATATTACTAACCATTTAATGATGATAGGGTGGTGGAGTTTTCGAAAGGAAAGGAAATCTAGGCGGAGTGAGGGCGTGGCCATGGGGTATCGATAATAACGTAATAATTATGTACACCACTTCAAACAAAGATGTCATTGCTGCATCCATGTGATTTGGTATCTACTTATTCAATGCCATATGCGTTAATTGGACTATTTGCCTAATTAGGAGAGATCATTGTGCTCCCTATAAAATATGCACACAATGATTGACAATGCAGAACCAATTTGATGCCCAATATTATAACTAACTAACTCGTGCTCGCATGACATTCCGAACAGAATATTAGCCGTATCCGTACAACTCGGGATATCACTTGAAAACAGTATGAGAGTAATTTAGCACCATGTCCGTGAGATTTACTATCTGAACATAATTGCACGCTTGGCCCAATCAAACGTACAATTAACAGCAGCTACGTAATATAGAAAAAAGTAAATAACTAGTCCCGGCACGTTCATTTCCGGTTACAAAGTGCAGGTTTTGCACTTTTCACGTTATTGGTCCCAAAATTGTAACCATGTCCAGTAGCACATAGTTCGCATTTATAAATGATACCAATTAAAGAAAGCACGCATGCTATGAATATATAGCTACCTATTAAGGCCACAGTATTGGTGGGTAATACCGTCACCATGCATGTGCGCCAATGGTTTGTATATCTTAGATCACTAAATATTACTACGCGCCAAATAGAAAGTCACGTGACCAAACTGAAGCCAGTCCTCGTCGCGGCTGACATTATAGTTTTTGATTTGTAGGTCTAGTGGTTTAGCGCTAAACTAATCTGCGATCGGTGTATCTGTGGGGTTTATGTGACTGTGAATATCCCACTGTCGTGGAGGATCCTCGCACAGGTTTTCACAGGACGGCCAGCGTAACGAGTCGGCTGAAGTCTGAACAACCCTCGTGTCGCGGCTTGCGGACGGAGGGAAGAAGCCGGCTTTGACTGCTGATTGAAGTTGTCTGGCCAGCCGTCAACATGTCCCAATACGCGGGCCTCAGTCGTGCTCAGCTCAGCTATGAATACCTACACACCAATTCGTGAGTGTCAGATTCCAGTATGGTGGGTTACAAAGCGCGTGTTTGCCTGTGTTGTGTCGTGTGGGTCTGTTGTTTACATGGGAGTCGGTGGCGGTTGATAGCTTGACCCGGCCATCCTGCGGCCGCTTCCCGGGCACGTAGCCTGCCTGAGTGTGACAGTGAGGCTCCCCCTGACGCCACCTCTGCTACTACAACTGTACCAGTGTGGCTTTCGGTAAAGGTTGTGACGTCACTACCTGAACAACCAGGTTGCCGAGTAACTGACGCTCTGCATGGAGAGTGCGTGCTAAGTCAGTAAGTGCACGACCTTAGGGTGAAATCTTAGTTTACAGCCTCTAGTAAAGGCCTACTATTGAAAAGTGCATACAGCAAGTCAATGGTGTAAGTCAGGGTACTGAGCGGTATGCATACATATCATGCCGCAAATGTAGGTAGATCAGCTAAATTTTCAAAACACAACAAACAGTATACATTTAAACTCTTTCAACAGTTCTTGCTGAGACAAACTCAAATCTCTTGTAATTTAGAAAATATTTTAAAGGGGGAGGATGTTATGGCATTTTTAATGTCAACTTAATTGTTAAATTTAGTCTGGATTCACCATTATAATAAACTGTGACCGTTGCCACATTGTTACAGCTAGTTTTCTATGCTCTAAGTATTTTGATTTTGGTATTTTAATGTATATTTTCAGTGAGATTAGTTCATGTTCTTTCAAGTGATATAACATTTATGAAATTATTCCAATCCGAAAATACTTTAATCAAGGCTGGAATGGTGAAAATGCAGAAACATTTTACTATAGACATGGTGACTGACGCACCCCTATCGGTATCTGACATACCTAGCAAATGGGAGAAGTTAACTTTCCACTGTTATTATTATAAAATAAATTATTGATATATGTATACTTCACAAGTGTGTGCGCGTGTGATCATGATAGGTGTTTGTAGGGGGTAGGGACCTACTACAGTCTACAGCCTACGCTGAGTGACATTCATTCACCGTAATGCTGAGTCTGAAATAAAGTATTGAATTGAATTGTGATTCACCATGGCCTAATACAAAACATTTTTTAATGGTGATCATCCCTGCCCATGCCTGAAACAATTTGTTATTTAGAAATGCATGGAGCTAGCAGAAATTCAACTTTCATATCAATTTTTAAGTGATTGGGTTGACTCAGGGTTCGAACCCAGGAGTTCAAATCCCACGACCTACCAGAACGGGAGGCGGACGCTCACCTCATTCGGTCATCCCGTCTGGTAGCTCACTACGTCTACGTCAAAAATAAAAACCACCCACCCGCTCTAATTTTTATTTTATTGGCCTAGTAATATATCATTATATGTAAATATTGACGGCGACCTGTTTATTACAATTTCGTCCATTTTCCAGGAGATACTATTATGGTAACATTTCTTACCATGAAAGAAAACTTAGAGAAATTAAAGCTACAATGTAAGATGGGTTGATTTATTCTTGTTGCTATTAATACTTGTAATGTGCACCATGTATGAAAACAGCACCAAATTAAGAAACATGAATACATAAAGTACTAAAGTGAAGGTGAAACTTTATCCTAATATTCCTTTAATATAACGTGTATAACTCTTATATATTATATATGTATAACTCTTATATATTTTGCTTTTATATGGTTTAAAAACTTGATTTTTATTTCTCTTGGAATTCATATTATTCAATTATGAATATATAAAAATATATTTGTTGGTTTTAAAATCTGATATTGCATGAATCAATAGTATTTTAATTTATTCATTTTGATTGTGTAATCTCTGGTGCCTGAACAGGAAGGCTGGATTACATAGATCTTTAAAACACATGTATAAAAATCTGGCTTAATAATAGCGAATGAAATTCCGTTTAATCTTGAGGATTCCCTCCCCATCCTACCTTATCCATCTGTTTCACACTTGATGGCAAGTCTAATTTAGTTTTATTTGATGACATTGTTAATTTAGCTTTATTTAGTGGCAAGCTTAATTTAGTTTTATTTACATTTATTCCCTGCCCTCCCTACCCACGGTAGGTGAACATTGTGAGAACAGTAGCTATGCTTTCAATAAATTTTTAAAATATAGTTTCATTTGGATTCTAATTATCTAGGTGTCTACATGTATCACCTAGAAACAATACCTTTCGAAGTTATGTGGTATCTGTTTCTGACCTGAGACTTGTATTATTTAGATCATGGGTCTGAATCTGATTGTGTAGTAACAAGTGCACCTGTTCATATTACATTGTACCCCATATAAAGTATACCATGGTTTAATTAAGTCTAACAGACTTCCTACTAAATAAAATGCATGTCTAATGGTTTACCATCATATTAATTTGTATTAATATATATATTGTGTCTAAATCTAGCACTTCGGTGTTTAACTGTTCATTATGAAAATTTTCCATGATGGATTTAAAATCTGATTTCTATAAATAAACTAGCAATTGGTCCAAGTTTGTATTGATAATTACATTGTTCACGTATAATACTTGACTTGCAGCAAATCATATCTAATCGCCGTGTCAGTTGGCCAAATAAAGTTGGCTAAATGAACTACTGGGTACCTCCAGGATTACATTGGGTTCCCTGGATAAAAACAAATTGTTAACATTATTATATATTTTTTGTATTTATATAAACTAATACAAATATCAGGGATGAAAGATCTCCGCGATTTCGCTGATTTCCGGGATTTTTCCTGTAGCTATAAGTCTATGCTAATACTTTGCGCCTGTCCTGATATGACCTTAGAATGTTGGCAGGACGTAAAACTCCAACAACCAACCAACCAACACGTTGTTTCACGCTGAAGCACTATCAGCGTATATTACTGTTACGTGCTTCAAACGGCGCAGCACTATCAGCGTATACTACTAATACGTGGTTCAGGCACCGCAGCACTATCAGCGTATACCAATATGTTTGAAACCTGACTTCCGGGAATTTTCAGCGATTCCCTGATAATGCTAAGCCTATGGGAGAATATCAGCATTTCCGCTTTTTTTCCCGGAGATCACTTTCATCCCTGAAATATACATATGTTTAGTTGGTTTTAACCTACTGTAGGTCATGATATTGGTCTCACTCTTGTTGTCTGCTTTTACTTCACTGTCCTTGTGTTTCTGGTTTGTTTGTATTTTCTGTGCTTGTAATCTAAGCCTCGCCTTGAATATGCTGCCGACACGGCGTAAAGCAACCACCAATCAATCAAATCTGTAATCTAAGCAATTATTCCATTGTGGAATAGGGTATGTCAACAATCTATATTCTAGCAGCGGGTGGGGGTCGTTGGGCGAGCTGGATGTGTGTGGATAAGCTGGTTCCCGAGGATCCATGCCGGATTATTCGGGATTATTCAGATTTCACCATAAGCGGAGACATCACCTAATCTTACTCTCTATTCCAATGGCAATGTTATTTTAAAAACTGCTTATGTAGACACTATGTATACACCCATTTAGTAAATATGCATTTATTTAGAGAGCCGTGGGTAAATGGATGCGCTGGGGTGTCTTGTAGCTGGACTATGTTTAAATGTACATGTATATATCTTTATGTATGTTTTATGTTATTGTGTATTGCATTGTATATCTGCTTACAAGTTATAGCTAATAATTATTAATACTGTAATTATATGGATTCTCTATTCCTGGTTTTCAATGTTACATTTGACTGGAACACTCGCTTCCATTGAGGGAGGTTGTGGGTTCGATCCCTGGTCGAATCCAACCAAAGGATTACAAAGTTGATACGTGTCGCTTCCTGGCCCAATGCACGACAGTCCTATGATCAGGCAAGGACTGGTTGGCTTAGTATTGGAATATTATGACTGAGTGAAATATCAGGTCATGGTGCTGGCGAGATGGTATCCCAGTGAGGCAGCACTATAAAGTCGTCATTAGCACATACTGCTACAAGTCGGTCCCCATCCCGATATAAATAAATGTTAAATTTGGTTAATTAATTAATACCTTTTTAAAAATATATATTTTAAACCACTCCAATGGGCAGTAAAACAACCAACACAACTTTACTTATTCACAATTATCGAGGTTGACTATAATGAATCCTGGTTTTTTAATGTTAAAATGACTAATTTTCTAGGAACTATTTAGAGCTCAACCATAGTCTAATGGTCTCTGTGGTCAAGTTGTGACTGTTTGTGTCATTCGGCCCTAATGACTCTTTTAAAGTAAATTTGAAGGTTTTTGAGTATGCCTTTTAACTTATCTAAGCCCACCCTTCCTTTCCCTATGAGACATTTCAGAACTATCAATGATAGCCAATGGATACTTAAAAGTATAATGCTACTGGACAGAGCGATCCCGACCTACTGGGTTCGAGCTCAAATAGGCTATTCTAAGGTTGATCTTTCATTGACTTAAAAGAATATTCATGTAAGGAATGCATAGTAAAATCACATGACCAGATCTTTTTTTTAAACCACAAAAAAACACCCCCACCAAACGTGGACAACATATTGCTAATCTAGCATCTAGATTGATTTGTATGCATTCGGGTATCGTTTTTTTCCCATCGCTTTAAAATACTCGAAATAACATCTTTGATGTGCTAAGAGTGAATCCATATAATTATTAACTGGCAACGCACCAAGTGAGGGAAGACGTCGTGGCATGCGCATCATGACTTGAGGTAAGACATCGTTTTGGCAAGTTCCACTGCCAAGAACTTGTTTTAAGGATTTCCCCTCTGTAGAAGCTTTGTGTTTTCCCGTCTGCTGAAGAGAGTTGACTTTAAAGCCTGAAGTGCACTTCTCATTTATATACAGTGGTGTTGGAACGGTGTGGACCAGATGAGATGACCGAATGAGTTGAGTGGCCGTCTCCCGTTTTGGTAGATCGTGGTGTTTGAACCCACGGGTTCGAACATGGGTCAAGTCAAACCAATGACTTAAAAATTTATATTTGTCAGTTCCTAGCCAGGCGCTCAGTATTATTAGGAGATGGCAAGGACTGGTTGGCTCAGTGTCAGGATAATGTGACTGAGTGGGACATCAGGTCATAGTGCTGGTGGCATGGTCTCCTAGTGGGGAAGCACTATGAAGTCGTCATGAGTGCTCACTGTCACAAGTCGTTACCTGACCTAATATAACCTTAGATGTTGCCAGGACGCAATACACCCCTGATGATATACAATGATAGTGCTTTCAAAATGAGCCGACGCACGCTGCCAACCTCGTCTACATGCTCACCTGCCACGTGTACCTTTCCCCACAACTATACTCCATACTGCTGCGTTGCCAAAGGAACAGCATTTGCAACTTATACTTATAAAATCCCATTTTATCTCTGAACTTTGTGACAGCACTGATATATGGCCACGCATATGTGCATACACGGACAGTCAGTCTTCAGGCAATGTTCCCCAATGTAAAGATCATTGTACAGTGAAACCAATGCCATCATAAAAATTCCACAGTGGCGGATTTAGGGGGGGGGGGGGAACGCGCCCCCCCTTCCCACCCCGGCAGCTAAAAAAGAAATCTTATTTATGCCCGAAGTAGGGGCCATCCCCCTGCTCGGCGCCTTGCGCCTCGTTCACTGTTCAATCCATTCGCCCGCCCCTGCATATAAAAACAAGGCAATTTGCATATTGGCGGTGCACAGAAGCTATCCTTATATGAACCGCCTCATTGTTAACTCGTATGCATTGTTCCACACTTTTTTTCTAGTAAATACAGGAGTGGCACGAGTGTGTTTTACCTGAGAGAATACCAGATGGGATGGTGGTTACGATATTTACTTCCCGTAACTCACCGGAGGTGCATTCCCTAGTCTAGACAAATTAGACATTTTTCAGGACCTTTTGCACTCGGTGCTATTTGGATAGTTAGTGGTGATTATTTAAAGTCGTGTCGGCAGCAAAATCCATAATCACAGCGAGAAGTGTTCCAATCTTACTTTGTTGTATTATTATCAGGTCTTTGCTTTTACTTAGGATGTAAAAGTACACAATCAACTGTATGTCGAGAGACACTTTTCAAGTTAATAGCTTTCAATTTCAAAAAGAACTCGCCATCAGGATAGGTAAAATTCTAGATAGAAGTTACATATTGCTATTCCTGAATTGGTGGAAATTTGGATAGAGATGGAATTGGTTTGCTCAGTGTCGGCATAATGTAGGGGTGAGAGATCTCTGCCATCTCACGGATTTCTGCGTTTTTTAAAAACTGATTAATGTTAAAATGTGCATGGGAACAATCGGTCTGAAAAGATGAAACCACTTTCCTCCCTGATTAATGTGAGTCGGATATCAGATCGTGGTATTGGCGGCATGGTATCCCGGTAGAATAACACTGTAAAGTCAACATGAGTACACTCTAAAAAAATTGATGCTCATCTTAATTATGTATGACCTCAGATGTTTCCAAGATGTAAAACCCCGATGATTTACTTGCAAAGTGACAAGTACTTTGCAACTATGCAACACTGGCCGTTAAACTCGATTTTAACCATCGTTGCGATACTAGTTTTGTACCATCCTACACGGTTGCCATAGTAACCAAGTGTATTGGCGAACTGTCTCCGGTCTCCTGTCTCAGGGGATCGGTGAGCAATTAGACTAATGGAGATTAGTCTAATTGCTGGACACCTGAACTGGTTTCGCCTAGAATGAGTTCCAGTAATAGTTTGTCAATGTCATATTCTCACGGTTCTCCCCTTCTTTGAATAAAACATTTTATTACCATATTCTGAGGCATTATTTCATGTCCTCATATGCGTTTCATTTGCAATCGGAAATCCATTTCATGTTTATAATCGACGCTGTTAGATATTAATCACTTGAATGAATTATATGAAACGGCGTAATTTTGTGCCGAATTATCTACTGAAATTATCCTGATATGACCTTAGATGTTGCCAGGACGTAAAATTCCAACAACCAGCCAACCAGTCTACTGAAATTATGACGTGTTATCATGTAACACTTTACTCTCGTCACACAGAGATAGTACCATACGCCACTGTAAACCACATGCATTTATACATACAGTAAAACCTCTAACCGACCACCTCCACATATATACCACTCCTTTATATTGGTCGCTTCATTTGGGTCCCAACAATACCATTGTAACCATATTCTAACTCACTAAACCGACCACCTCCCTAAATGGACCACTTAAAGTAGGTCCCAAGATCGATCGACTTAGAGAGGTTTTACTGTGTGTGTATATATATATATATATGCCAAATTTGTGTCAGTTCTCGTATACCTGTTGTGTTGAGCAGCTCAAACGAATAGGTCATCCTTACAAATATACCTCACTGACCCATTCATGTATCCCTGCATAGACAATAAAGCCCTTTAAATAAGTGTGTTGACTTTGATATTGATTTGGTGAATACCATGTACAGATCATATTATGCGAGCAGATTGTAAGAACTGGGGAAAAACAATTATTCACGCAGTTGTCCATCGGCTATGAGTGAGATTAATCCTCCCCCCATCTCAATCTTTACCTCTATCGAGACGAGCGTTGCTTTGTCACCGGCATTATATACCCCACTGTGTGCTGCATATGATCTGCTCACGGTCTGTTTGCTTTTATTTCAGAACCACCCACGAGTTTCTATTTGGAGGCCTCGCCGAACTTGTGGACAATGCAAGGTACTAATGGAAGAACTCGAACCATTTAGCCATTGGTCAACTCACCTAAAAATTGATACAAAACTGCCATACTAGACACACTTTCAAGTTTGCTTCAGCACTGAGGCTTGATGTTGAAGCAACACTTTCATGCTCCATTTATTTGCTTCAGCATTGAGCCTTGATGTCGAAGCTCACCATTGATCATCTTACTCAAATATAAATACAAAACCATATTAAACACTTTCATGCCCCACTGGTTTGCTTTAGCGTTGAGGCTTGATGCTGGAACCAACTATTAATTATACCCAAACATGGATACAACACCACATTAGACACTTTAACGATCCATTTGTTTACTTCAGCATTGAAGCTTGATGCTCAGGCCAACTATTGGCTATCTCACCTAAATGTATATGAGCCTGTCTCAAAAGGGCATCAACTTTTTTGTGTCCATTGTAATGATTGACAAAACAGCACAGAAACGGTTACACTGAAAACACAAGGACATTTGCTTCAAATCAATTTGTATTCTATTGGGATTATGAAATGCCATGCTAGTTTATCCTGAGCAAATGCATAAGCAGATAGTATGTTGATCGTTACAATGGACAAAGTTTTGTCCCATATTGCTTAGCACCAGTGAGACGGTGTCAGATTCGTCTTTTTTTTGCTGGAATCGGCTCCTCAAAAGTTCTGATGTGACCATGGATATTGCTAGGACGTAAAAGACAAACAACTAGCCAACTAAGCCAGAAATATTGCCATCAGAAAGTTTACCAGCATAGGTCCAGTCCCTGGTGTTAAAATGGGATATTAAATGCCATGTCAATTTTCCTAGGAAACCCCTGGTGGTCAGATATGGAATTTAGATGAACAGTTTCCGTTAGGTGGCGCCAGTAGCGTAACTTCATTTGGTGTCATAGCATTTGCATGTTGCATAGTCCGATGGTTTTGATTTTCTGAGATAAACATATTAGGTTGATCGTTATGATCTAACTTTGGAGATATTTGAAGTGGAACCATGCAAAATTAATTTTGGCAAGCACGCCAAAACTCGGACACCATAGGCTATTGCAGTAACAGGTTCTATTAAATTGTCTCAGCATTCCCTTATGTGTGATGACAAATGCTTAAAGTTGCATGGTCCGATGAAATATAATTTTGTCAAAATTAAAACAACTACTTACATTTGATGCTATATATCCAACTTAGATATTGGTGTATTAGCTAATGATTTGGGACAGTATATACAGAATAACCAGTGAGTTTATAACCTCACCCCTTTGAACACTCAGTTTGAAACACCCATTATGCAGGAAGGCCATTAACCAATTAGGCCAATCTCGTGACCCCATTAGCCCCCCCCAACCAAGTAGGCCGGGGCCGCGTTCAGGGTCCGTCTCGGAGGCGTCTCGGCGATGCTTTTTGGTCTATTTGCGTTCAGGGTCTGTCTCGGAGGCGTCTCGGCGACGCCTCCCTTTTCAGGCAGGAGACAAACAGCGCCTCGAAAATGGCCGCCGCCTGCAGTGGTTTCATCCAATCAGAGCGCAGCATTTCGAGCCAACAGCTAAATCCGTTCAGACTAGCCTGACGTCACGCTGCCTCCTAGACGGACCCTGAACACGGCCCTGCTGTGCAGGGTCATAGAGGGGAAGGGGATATGAGGTGGATGTGTGTGTATGTGTCTGTGTGTTTCCTGACCTGACTTTACAGAGACACAGAGACAGACATACACACACAGACATACACACACAGACATACACACACAAGACATACACACAGACAGACACCCATAGATAGGCACACACAGACAGACATGCACAGACAGCACACACATACACAGAAACACACAGACATGCACACACCCGACATACACAGACACACATACACCCAACCTGACTTTACAGAGAGAGAGCCACACACACACACACACACCCAGAAAGACACACAGACATACACACAGACAGACATGTAGAGACATACACACATAGACATACCCACACAGACATACATATACTTACAGACACACACTAACATACACACATGCATACACACATACACACACACACATACATTACCACCCATATATATACACACAGACAGACACACAGATAGACACACACAGACAGACATGCATAGACAGCACACACAAACACACATACATGCACACACCCGACATACACAGACACACATAGACCCGACATGACTTTGCAGAGATAGACACAGACACATAGACAGCCGCACACAGACAGAGGCAGACACACACATACATGCACATACATACACACACATACATACACACAGACACACACATACAGACATACACACACAGACACACACAGACATACACAGACACACATACACCCGACCTGACTTTGCAAAGAGAGACAGACACACACAGACAGAGGCAGCCACACATATACATACCCACAGATATACACACAGACGCACATACACACAGACAGTACCACACATACATATACAGACACACACAGACAGACATGCATAGACAGCACACACAGACACAGAAACACACAGAGATGCACACACCCGACATACACAGGCACACATACACCCGACCTGACTTTGCAGAGAGACAGAGACACACAGACAGAGACACATAGACAGACGCACACAGATAGAGGCAGACATACACACATACATACACACACACAGATACATACAGACATACATTGACAGACCCAGGCAGACAACAGACACATTATATTTTGTTAAAAACCCTAGTGCCATGGGCCTATGGCACTAATCCAGTCCCAGAAGGCCCCCCGCTCCTACCTACAGTCCTGTAAGGTTCCAGGTCATCTCACATCACGTGGTCACCGCGAGATGACCATCTGGGACATAGCCACAGGACTTTTGACAAGCTTGTCGAAATTATTTTTGGTTCTTTCAGCTCATATTACTTCAAAACTAATCATCTTTAATCAAAATCACTCCGGACTAATGATTAGTAGCTTGTAACGATCAATTTGATATATTTATCTCAAAAATGAGACAAAAATTCAAGTGTCATCGGACCATGCAACTTTAATGAGTGCACTAGTATCTAAGTTACATATGTAGGATCAAATCTAGGTAATTGTTTTGGTATTGAAAATTTGATCTTTCATCAGACTATGCACCTTTAAAATATTTGGGAATAGACCTATTTCATATGAAGTCAGCATAGGTATTTAGGTCAGTGCATGCACTGCTTGGCTGCAGGACGTCACACTGCAAACTCAATGGCTATGAGCAATCTTCATAGAGAAAAGGTGAAATATCTAAACCACACCACCTAGACAAAATCTGATTGGCGCATATACAGAAAACATATTCAACGAAAAGATTGTATTAAATTGAAAAGGTCAGGGTTCTGTATTTATATTAATTTTGAATAAAATCGACATGTTGCACTGAGCGTATCGTCAAACTCAATGCATTGTCAATGGCAATGAGCAATCTTCATACAGAAAAAGTGAAATAGCTCTCAAACTACACCACCTAGAAACAAGCCGCTTGGCACACATACAGAAAACATATTCAACAAAAAGATTATATTAAAATTATATGGTTAGGGTTTTGAATTTCTATTAATCTTTTATTGAACAGGTTTTTCATGTGGTTATTATTGCAACTGACATTGTCCTTTATGTACCAACAAATTGTACTGAACGGCCGGAAGACCAGTGCTCTGGCGATGACAAAAGACATTATTCGCTGATTAAAATACATTTAGTATAAAAAAAATTGACGTGTTGATCAGCAAACTCACTGCATTGTCAAATGCCGTGAGCAATCTTCATACAGAAAAAGTGAAATATCTCTCAAACTACACCACCTAGAAACAAACCGCTTGGCACACATACAGAAAACATATTCAATGAAAAGAATATATTAATTTATAAGGTTAGGGTTCTGCATTTCTATTAATTTTGAATAAAATTGACGTGTTGCACTGCGCGTATCCGCAAACTCAATGCATTTTCAATGGCCGTGAGCAATCTTCCTACAGAAAAAGTGAAATATCTCTCCAACTACACGTAAAAACAAACCGCTGGGCACATATACAGAAAACATATTCAATGAAAAGATTATATTAAATTTATAAGTTTATGGTTCTGCATTTCTATTAATTTTGAATAGAATCGACGTGTTGCCATGCACGTATTGGCAAATTCAATGGCAGTGTGCCTTCGTTCTGCAGCCTACGTGCGTGCGCATCCACGATGTTTATAAACATTGAAAGGGGTCTATAGTTTATTTTAATTGGCATGATGTTCGTTATCGGACAACGCTAGTCACTCATCTCTCCTTGTTGTATAGTACCACTTTTAAAATCTAAGGTTCAAGGAAGTGGCCTAGTCCGATTGATAGAAACTGTCAGTATGAGGTCAGGATTTTGACAAGCACACCAAAATTAGTTTGAGGGAAATTTATTAGTATGTTTAAACTCCAAATATGTCCTCAGTTATTTCAAATTAAACTAAGGTAAAGTATAATGATCACTCTAATGTATCTATCTCAGGAAATGTTAGGTCAAAACCATCGGACTATGCAATTTTAATTAACTTTACTTTATGTCAAAGTTAAATAGCATCTGTTGCAATCGATAACGGCCATAACCAGTGTGGAGAGCATTACGGGACTAGAAGACTTGTATCAACAACTTGCTTATCAGTGTGCTGAACGTATGACATTTGTATATTGCAAGTGTTTGGTATGAACTAGCTGGACCAAAACAGATTGAAATGTTATTAATTTTAAAAAACCTGGGTTTTATAACTTGAATATTCTTCCCCATGGTGATGTGACACTTTTCAACAAGAGGCATTTAACGGGAATGTGGCAGTGGTTAATGTGATACAATAGGTTCTCTAGTGGAGCACGCTGTGAAGGCTTGTAGAACAATTAGGTTGCTTCACAAATGATGTTGATCCATTTCGTAGTTCACTTAGTTATAAATTTCCAAATCCGTGTTCCCAACTTTGACACCAGATGGCAGCATTGGTGTACACCCTCAGGTTTCCCCATAGGTGGCGAGATCTTATCTACAAGTAGTGGGTTTTATTTTTACGAAGGACAAATGCCCCTCATAGAACAGTTTGCAGTGCATGTATCAACATTTTAAAAACCACTAAAACAAACCCACTCACCTACACATCGAACTTAGCTTCTGAATCAGTTATTAACTAATTTATTGCTACATAGAAGTAATGCTAAATCAATTAAATAATACATCACTGTTGACGCCCATGATGATCGGCATTTCAGTATTTACACAAAAATTAATTTGGCATGTTTCACTTCAAAGTTAGCCTTTTAAAATCAAAACTTATTTCAAACTATAGTAAAGTAGATTATAATTATCAACGTAATACTTGTATATAAGTAATTTGGCAGAAACTCTAAATATCAGATTGTGCAATTTTAATTAATGCAAAGGCCTTTCGAAAGTGGCAGCATTTGGCTTCAAAATTGAATATAGATATTCAAAGCATGTAATGGAAAGTAATGCTTTTTCCAAATGTTAAAAAAGTATGTATGTGCACTGTTAATAATTGTCTTAGAGTAGATGTGTATGTAACTTTGTCTGACCATTTGTTGTTCACTTACAGGGATGCCTCAGCCACCAAGCTGAACATCTACACAGGTAAGTTATTGCGCGATTGGATAACATGTCCATCGATTAATTGATGCCAGTATTGAACATGAAACCACCAACATTTCTAAACCAAACCACTTATCCCGATTTGATTTTATATTTAACTTAGGTACTGATGCACTTATTAATAATTTGTTGTTGCATAGAAAGATATCATTAAGCCAATTTGATACTGTTACCAGGATAGGGCAAGGACTGGTTAGATCAGTCTCAGGATAATGTGACTGAGTAGGATATTGTGTCATGGTGTCAGCGGCCTTGTTTCCCAGTGGGGCAGCACTATAAAGTCACCATGAGTACGCACTGTCACATTCAGTACCCGTCCTGATATGACCTTAGATGTGGCCAGGACGGATACCTCCACCAACCACCCAACATGTATATATGTAACTTCCTTGGATATGTTGGGAACTGGTCTGCTTGTCTGGTCATAGCGACCTAGGGTAGTGGGACCTTGAACTGTGGTACACACTTGGGTAAAGTTGCATAGTCCGGTGATTTAGAGTTTCCGTCATTTTCTGAGATAAATATATTATTAGATTGATCGCTATAATCTATCTACCTTTCAGGTAACTTTGCTTCAAAATAACTAACTTATATCGGAGATATTTGAAATGTAAACATGCAAGATTATTTCGGAGTGCTTGTCAAAATCTTATCGACTTCAACAGTAACAGGTTCTATTAAATTGACATAGTATTCTCTTCTATATAATACGAATACTTAATATGTGGACCAGTATCTAAGTTGGAGATGTAGTTTCAAACTCGGGCTGTGCAACTTTAACCTCCACTGCACTGCCCCCCACCCCCAAAACACACACACACACCACGCACACACACGCACACACACACCGTATCTCCCGTATCAGCCACATCACTTCAGTGACATGTAAACCAGCTTCACTAAGGGGTCTACTTTTATATTTACTAACAGTTCATATATATTTCTGTGTCAATGTACGCACTTAGCCCTCTCCCCCCTTCCCCGGTCTCCTGGCAAAGACTGCTTGGTATATGAATGAGAAGAGTGTTGGAAATGGGCATGGATGTATTCATATGGGGGAAATCTTTTTTTTTCTTGCTGTAATGATTTCCTTACTTTTAAAACTAAATCTTGTCGATGTCACGTTATCACATCCCGATAATGAATCAATTAGTTCTTATCCTATCATATCCTACCCATTGTCTATCCTATCATATCCTACCCACGTGACAAACCAATTAGTCCTTATCTTATCCTATCCTACCCACCTGACACTGAACCATTCAATTTTAGTCCTTACCCTATCCTTCCCTACCCTATCCACCTGACACTGAACCAATTAGTCATTATCCTGCGCTGCTCTGCGCTGCTCTGCTCTGCCCTGCTCTGCCCTGCCCTAACCTACCCTACCCTACCAGCGTCATCGATGTAATAACCATGGTTTGGTGCTGCCAGAACCCGCTAGGTGGTGCCAGGGTCTCAGCTTGATTTCCGCAATTTTTGTCGGAGACCACTTTCATCCATGACAAATAACTATGTGCTTGGAAATATTATGTTACCTAATGGCTATGAATCATCGTTCTACACACTTTCAATTCAAATAGCTAAGATTACTAGAACTAACATTTGACAGGTCAATCGCCATAACAACTGTCCACTGAGTGTGCATAAACAGCCACCACATGGTCAGAAACAATATGGTGGCACCAAAGACCCTATAATACTAAAGCTAAGATTCCTTATATGCGGTATGCGAATGCGAATGCGGCAAAAAATCGAAACGCCTTGAAGTCAATGGGCTACAACCCTTACACGCGGTATGCGAATGCGACAACTTGATCGGTCCCTGTAGCGATGGGTGCGGCATGCGGTATGCGGCACGCAGGGTGTGATTAGAAACCTGAGTCTGATGTGTCCATTAGTTTAACACTAGGAGAGGCGACTGAGCATTACGGAACGGTCTCACACAGGGGTGCTGAGGGGAAACATCTGGTAGTGGTTGTGGTGGGGGACGCTTGCCGTCACGCACAAGGGTGCTGAGGGGAAACATATGGTAGTGGTGGTGGTGGGGGTTCGGGTTGGTAAAAATGCTACCAGAGCCACAAAAATATGAATACTTATCTATAATTTGGTAATTATAAAGGTAAGAACCTCCATGTGACGTACCAAGAGTTACATAGATATACATGCCATATTAGGCCATATACAGTGCAGTATGGAGTATACTTGTTTATTTTTATTTTTTAAATATAGCCAGTCGTGTGCCGCATGCCGCATACCACGTAGAAGGAATCTTCCCATTTGCATACCGCATACCGCGTAGAAGGAATCTCAGCTTAAGACGGCTCACTCAGCCTGTACTGTGTAATCCAAATGATCAAACCCACCACTTGGTGCGCTGGCTGTTCTCTTGGTTAAACAGGTGCTATATTATATGTATAAATGTATATATGAATGTGAAAAATGTGTGATGATGGCGATGCTGATGATGATGCTGATGATGATGGGTATTTGTTCATAGCAATTTCATATTGATGTGTATTAATACTTACCTATCTCATGTATAATATAATTGTATGTGTTTACATGTGAAACACCAACCAGCAGCCGGGCTGATCAAACCCACCACAAGGTGGCACTGCAAAATTTATATTACCATGGGAGAGATAGGGAGTGAGCCGACTTAGTATTATAGGGTCTTTGGTGGCACTCAGTAAGTGTCTGGATTGGTTGATGCAGGCGAGGGCTATAAATGTCAACCCTGGAGGCAGCATCACGTTAAATGCTGAAATAGGATCACTTCCCCCAAAATGGCAGTGGATGGCCAGGGTATTAATTGGCAGCTGACCGGTTTATCCTGCTGCTAAGACTCCGGCCTGTAACAACAAAACTTATTTTCTATTTCTAGTGTCTGACCCTGCTCTACGGGGCGGCTTCATGATGTGCTTTCTGGATGATGGCGAAGGCATGACTCCCAGTAAGTATATTATTCGCTTTGTTTTAATGTCAAATGGACTATTAACTAAATCTGCACGGCTCTTTTGTGAAAAGAGATAAAATGACCATTGAGTAGGAATTACTTTGGACAAATTAGATTTGGCAGCCTCAGCTGTGTGTTGTTATGTTTATTATAAAAATACTGAAAATGACTTTCAGTTATTATCAAGCATGACAAGTTTCCTTGTGGATATTATGTAATTGTTTATTTTTCATTGTAAATGTGTTACTGAAAGTCATTCAAGAATACGGAAAATAGCTTTCACAATACGGAAATCTGCAAGATTGGGTGCACAGGTCTGAGTATGGGTCGTTCTCTCTTTTTGGTGATTATTACTTGTTGTAACAATGGGTGCTAATATCGTTATGGCATTTCAACTCAGATTCTGCAGAGGACATAATCAAGTTTGGTAAATCAACAAAGAAATCAACCGACTCACAGTTGATTGGCATGTACGGCAACGGGCTCAAATCGTGAGTGTGCATTTCCCTTTGTAACAACTCAACCCGTTCATTCTAAGTTGTGAAGATTAGTGCACACATGACTGCCGCTACTATTGAGACTCTCCCGCGATGTTCTGTCTGTACTGGCATTCTACTGTAACACTGTATCCATAGTAGCCTGTATGGGCATTCTTCTGTAACACCGTATCCATAGTAGCCTGGACTGGCATTCTACTGTAACACAGTATCCATAGTACCCTGTACTGGCATTCTACTGTAACACTATATCCATAGCCTGTACTGGAATTCTACTGTAACACCATATCCATATTAGCCTGTACTGGCATTCTACTGTAACCATATCCATAGTAGCATGTACTGGCATTCTACTGTAACACCATATCCATAGTAGCCTGTTCTGGCATATTCTGGCTTAAAAGTATGTGGAAAAGTCATATGAGTAGGCAGGTCTGCTATCAATAGCCTGTACTGACATATCCATAGTAACCTCTACTGACATTCTACTGTAACACCGTATCCATAGTAGCCTGGACTGGCATTCTACTGTAACACAGTATCCATAGTACCCTGTACTGGCATTCTACTGTAACACTATATCCATAGTAGCCTGTACTGGAATTCTACTGTAACACCATATCCATATTAGCCTGTACTGGCATTCTACTGTAACACCATATCCATAGTAGCATGTACTGGCATTCTACTGTAACACCATATCCATATTAGCCTGTACTGGCATTCTACTGTAACACCATATCCATAGTAGCATGTACTGGCATTCTACTTTAACACCATATCCATAGTAGACTGTACTGACATATTCTGGCTTAAAAGTATGTGGAAAGGTCATATGAGTAGGCAGGTCTGCTATCAATAGCCTGTTCTGACATATCCATAGTAACCTCTACTGACATTCTACTGTAACACCGTATCCATAATAGTCTGTATCGACATTCTATTGTAACACTGATTCCATAGTAGTCTTTTTGACATTCTACTGTAACACCATCCCCATAGTAGTCTTATTGACATTCTACGGTATCTCCGTAGTAGCCTGTACTGCCTTCTCGGGGCCTGGGTGATTCCACGAGAGGTCCCGAGTTGCTTGCGCTACCAGCACCCTTGCTCGGCTCTCTTCAGCGTTCCACTAAATTTCCCTCGTGTGTGTGTGTGTTTCAGGGGGTCGATGCGGATAGGAAACGACCTGGTCGTGTTCACAAAGCGAGGCCCGCAGATGACATGTGTATTCCTCTCACGAACATTCCACGAACTGGAGGAAATCGATGAGGTTCGGCCATTTTCTTTGATCGTTTTTTCTTTGATCTTTATAGGCCTTTAAAAGCTTCATAAACCAATGAAAATGTCAAATTTCCTAAACTAAGACACTAAATATAGATGTGATCCTACTGTAGTAGGTGTGGGTTCGAATCCTGCTCTATGCGCAACATTTGCCATTTTTATCCCCTCCCGCCCACGACACTACATGTCTAACTAAGATACTGGTGCGCTTATTAAATATTTATTGCTGGATAGAACTTAGAAGGGAACGCTAAGTCAATTTAATCGAACCTGTCTCTGCTGAAGCCTATGGTCTAAAACTTGGTGGGTACACACAAATTAATTTAACATATGTTTTCACTTCAAATATCTTCAAAGTTTGCAATTCAAAAATAAAAGTATTCTCAAACTAAAAGTAAGGTAGATTTCAACGATCAACATAATATACCATTGGATTATGAAACCTTTAAGTAAAGTTAATTAAAGTTGCAAAATTGGATGAAATAATTAAATTTTAGAAACCAAGACACTTCATTCTACATATGCAATTTAGATACTGGTGCGCTCATGTGGGGGCGGGGGGGGGGGGAGATATTTTGGAAGCTATTGAGAAAATGAGTTACTTGAAAACAATCACTTTCAATTCATATAAATCGTCATTCGATCCTTATGCCTTCCTTTGTTTTATTGTGTAGATCATCGTTCCAATACCGGTCTTTGAAACAACGACAAAGAAACCATTCACACGAAGTGCTGATCAGGCGAAAAAGGTATGTATGTCAAGCTGTTCTGTGGGCTTGATTTTTATCCAACAAATCAGCCATGCTCTGCATAGTGTAGCCTTTTAGCTCATTAGTGTTGGAATAGGGGCTAGATCTGTAGTTGACTACATATAGTAATGACATATTTGGCGTACTGTTCTAGTATGTATTCCAAGCTGGTGTTTGTACCTGATTTTTACCCAAAAGGTCAGTCGTGCTCTGCATAGTCCATCCTTTAACTGGTTAGTTTTGAAATAGGGGTTAAATCTCATTATACAGGAAGATCTCTGGGATTTGGCGGATTTGCTGGATTTTTCCGGTACCTACTGCACTCCTGCAGCACGATAAATGTATAAGCACTACTAATATGTTGTTTTACACTGCATATGTGGGGCAGACGCTGCAGCGCTATCAGCGTATACTACTAATAAATGCTTCAAAAGGCGCAGCACTATCAGTGTATAGGCCTACTACTAATGCGTGCTTCAAACGCCGCAGCACTATCAGCGTATACTACTAATACGTGCTTCAAATGGCGCAGCACTATCAGTGTATACCAATATACAGTAAAACCTCTAACCGACCACCTCCATAGATCAACAACTCCCCTATATCGATCGCTTTATTTGGGTCCCAGCAATACCACTGCAAGGGTATTCTAACTTCCTAAACCGACCACCTCCCTAAATGGACCACTTAAAGGCAGTCGATTTAGAGATGTTTTATTGTATATGAAACCCGACTTCCGGGAATTTTCGGCGATTCCCTGACAATGCGAAACCTATGGGAGAATATCTGCAGTTCCGCTTTATTTTTTTACCCGAGACTACTTTCATCCTTGATTGTAGTAGTCGACTACATATAGTAATAAAATATTTGGCACGCACAGGGGTGTAAGCCAGGTTCTAAAGTTCATGTGGTCAAAGGTGCCATAGCGCGTACCAAATAATAGAAAATTCATTATACAATTTTTATTTTGTATTTAACATCAAAACACGGGGGGAAAACACAGTTTTAATAATTGCTATTTATTATTAAAAATGAAAACCCAAGGAGGGAACTAAAGAGTTAATTCACACACTCATACAATTAAGGAGACAAGACATCGCATAGTTAAAGTTAAGTTTATTTGGAATTTAAATAAGAATTAATCAGGGCTGACGGATCAGCTAGCAGTCAAGTTGAGGACTCGGTGCAGAGACCATATCCTGAGCAGTTCAGAGCAACGTGAGAATTAATGAGATTCCAAACAGACAGTTCAGTAACGAACGGATTGTCTATTCTGAGCAGCACTCACGCCACTTAATCGTGGGTGGGAGGGTGGGTGAGTAGTGTTGAACGAAGACCGGCCAGCAGCGAAGTGAGGGCTAGGAGGACTGGGCGGCAACAGGAAAGCTAAAAATAGAACACAGCCTCATGTGCAAATTATCCATGTTAGCCTGTAGCCAACATGTTTAACAGATCGTTGAAAAGGCGCCACTTTTGAAGGATGTGTTCAGGGGGAGCAGTCACTCCCATGCTCTCCATGTAGCTACGGCACTGGGCGTACTATATGGCGGTATTACACAGTCACGGCAAGGTCAGTGGAAGAGATCACCAAGGAGGGGGGGGGGGGGGGGGGGGGGGTCTGAACTGATTGATCAAGGAATAGAGCTAGGATAGTGCTTGGGAGAGTACTGTATGAAACGTGACATCCTGGAATTTTGCGCGATTCCCTGACAGTGCTAAGCCTATGGGAGAAGATCCACGTTTTCGTGGATATTTAATTATATTGGATATTCCAAGACAATCATTACTAGATTAAGAATACTATCATTGAAAAAACATTTAGTTTTCAGTGTTTTGATTATTTACAGATTCCTCACCACAGATTTCCGCTTTTTCTTTTTTGCCAGATACATGTTTGATCCCTAGCAGTAATAACGATGATAATAATGATGCTTATTTCTGAACGGCACGCAATGGAACTGAGTATCATCTTGCAGTACTCGCTTTTCAAGACGGACGCTGCGCTGATGTGAGAGTTCAATTGTTTTCAGTGTTTTGATTATTTACAGATTCCTCGCCACACATTTCTGCTTTTTCTTTTTGTCAGATGTCTTTTTCATCCCTAACAATAATAATAATAATGATAATTATAATGACGCTTATCTCTCAATAGCACGCAATGGTACTCGCTTTCAAGATGGAAGCTACACTGATGTGAGAGTTTGATTGTTTCAGTGTTTTGATCGTTCACAGATTCTTCACCAGAGATTTCCATGTTTTTGAGCCAGGTACGTCTTTGATCCCTAACAATAATAATGACGCTTATCTCTCAACAGCACACAATGGAATGGAGTATCATCCTGCAGTACTTGCTTTTCAAGACGCAGGCTATGCTGATGCAGGAGTTTGATTGCATTCAGTATTTCGATTATTTACATATTCCTTGCCCCAGATTTCCGCTTTTTTTGCCAGATACCTTTTTCATCCCTAATAATGATAATAATGACGCTTATCTCTCAACAGCACGCAATGGAACTGAGTATCATCCTGCGGTACTCACCGTTCAAGACGGAGGCTGCGCTGATGCGAGAATTTGATAAGATCGAAGGCAACTCGGGGACGCTAGTCATTATCTACAACATGAAGCTGCTTGACAGTGGTGAGCCCGAGCTGGACGTCAAGTCGAATACAACTGACATTCTACTCACGAACCCCGAGGGAGGCGACTATGACACTGACGAGGGGTGAGTCAGCACTTTTGTCTTCCACCTTCCAGCTGTTCTTAGTGCATGCACCTAAAGTGCTGTATCAGAGGTAAATTTGTCATGGCGGATTAAGTTGCCAGGGGCAACTGACTATATCCTGTGTGCTGAGCTGTATTCAATCAGGGATGAAAGATCTTCACGATTTCGCGGATTTCAGCCATCTTTAGTATTCACCGATTAACATTCACAAAATGCCAATGCATATGACATCCCGGTCCTGATATGACCATGGATGGTGCTATGACATAAAACCCCAACAAACCATATATGACAGCAATTGTTGAGCGATAATATAGTCACAACAAGCAGAGTTAAAACCTGACTTCCTGCATTTTTCCGCAATTCCCTGACAATGATAATCCTATGGGGGGAGGGGGGGTGGGCGGGGGTCCGCGTCTTCATGGAAATTTGCCATTAGCACCAAGGTCTCGGCCAGAGTTCTACTTTTTTTTTTTGCCAGACACCACTTTCATCCCTGATTCATGGTAACTCATTTTACTTGGTTCCTACAATCATTTGATATATTAGAAAGTTATAGGATTTGATCGTTTGGATCCCAGGCTTGGGTGGTCCTTGAATTTTCCTACTTGTTTTGAATAGTTATTGAAAATGAAATAAAGAATGAGGATGATGCCTGAAATTGTTCACCCTTTCAGTATAGAAGGCCGCCTGTGTTCATGCCTGTTTATTTTACAATATCTTTTATTGATAGTAAGTAGTTTGATAGGTGTTAACAAATACTGCACAATCCGATGATTAAATTATTTTTTTATTTGATTAAAAAATATAAATTCTTTTACATACATGAAATCGTTGCGACTTTCGTGGAATCATTCCAATTTCCAGGCTTTGAGTCTACTGTTCCTCCGTAGAATCTCGATCATTTTGTGTAAACAATTCTATTAATTTGCAAAATTGTGAGCACGTAGAGGAATAAACTCAAAATATTACTGATCTAGTCATATTACATGGGGTGGATTTTGAACATATAAATTGTCCGTACTCGAATCTATTTAAATTTCTGTATTAATAATTCTTCAAATTGGTTATATAAATTTTCATCAGTAAATATTGTTATTATTATTATTCTTGTTATTATTATTATTATTATTATTATTATTATTATTATTATATCAATTTTAATAATCTTTAGTTTTTTTTTCTCTATGCATATTTCCCTGCAATATGAATGAAGAGAATATAAATGAAGGAAATACTGATAAAGATACACGATACCGACTATTTTAATTTCTGCACAATCTATTCTTTTTTTTCTTAAAATGAAACGTTGGCAGGGCTTTATTTTCCCATTTTTGAGTGTAGCAACATAGTATGGGAACAGGAAACTGCAGTAAATGTATTTAATGAGTGTACCGGTATAAAAGTTGGGGATGTTGGTTGGTTGGTTGGTTGTTGTAGTTTTACGTCCTGGCAACATCTAAAGTCATATCAGGACGGTAGTTTGGGATGTAGGATCAAATCTGGGTCAGTGTTTTGATCTGTAAAATGTAATGTTTTCATTGGACTATGCATCTTTAAGTGATCATGAAAAGGAGTTCAGTTATTATTATTAACAGGGATTAAAGATCTCCACGGTTTCTCAGATTTCTGCCATATCTTGTAATCTGTAATGTGTGTTGTTTCTAAAATATCTAGGATGTAAAATCCAACAAATAATCTTAATTCTATTGATTTTCTCCATCTACCTATCATAAAAAAAAAATCAGAAAGATTTGGCGCATTTCACCCTGCCCTAGGCTCTCTAAGGGAACGGCTGGGCTTGGGTAGGTAGCCGGTCGTTGTTTTAATACCCTGTACTAAGCGGGGTTTGATTTAGACAAAAACACAGAAATTCTCTCATCGGCTTAGCATTGTCAGGGAATCGCGGGAGAAAATACCGGAAGTTCAGTTTCATCCAGTATCCTCCTAGCACAATCCTAGCACCAGTCAGTGCTGGGCTATCCTTGGAGAGCATTCTGCTGTTGTTCCCATCATATTATCACCCATCATATTATCATATTTGGTTTACAAAATATTTCGCAGTGGACAGGCTTGAATTATTCAGTCTATCAGAACAGCACACCAACGGGACAAGTGGAGAACCATTGCATCCAACCCTCGACTAGAGGACGGAACTATTGATTGATGATTGATTATCACCTATCTCGCCTTCCAATTCCTTTTCCCCTGCGATCACTTTCATCCCTGGATTAAGCGTCTATTAATAACAATTCTGAACTAGGAAAACACAAAAAGAAGTCACTTTATTGTGCTATCGTCATGTCCTAAAAGAGTGTGGCACTATTTTTACGCTTTAAACTGATTGGTGGTGTTGTGAATAGGATTATTATTTTTCCCTAAAAAAAAAAGTCAAGTGAATGCTTTCTTCTGGTTTTTCTATCGGATATGGCTCTTTCATGATAGGGGCCATTCAAATATTAAGTAACGCTTAGGCGTGGGGGGTCCAAGCGTTATGTGGCATTACAAGGGGTGGGGGGTGTATTGAACAGCGTTATCTAGCACAATGTGTTAATTTGAAGACGTCATCGTAATAGACATGCTTATAAATAAGCATTGCCGCGTTTCTTTGTTGGGGGGGGGGGGGGGGGGATCTCCGAGCGCTATGTAATATTTTTGTATGGTGTGACATTAAGGAGTGTTACAAGGAGTGGGTGGGTGTCTAATTGTGGCAAAATTAGAGATGCGTAATAGTTGAACGACAAAGAAATGCGGCAATGCTTAGTTATAAGCATGTCTATTACGATGACGTCTTCAAAATAACACATTGTGCTAGATAACGCTGTTTAATATACCCCCCACCCCTTGTAATGCCACATACCGCTTGGACCCCCCACGCCTAAGCGTTACTTAATATTTGTTACAAGGAGTGGGTGGGTGTCTAATTGTGGCAAAATTAGAGATGCGTAATAGTTGAACGGCCCCTGAAAAGCCATTTTCATTCTTTTTAAATTTCTGGCTGCAAGTACCGTAAATTCTGAATAGGTCCTTGGAATTTATATCACCAGATCCCAGGCAATCCCTTAAAGTTGCATAGTCCGATGGTTTTGAGTTTCTACCATTTTCTGAGATAAATACATTAGATTAATGGTTGTATTCTACTTTACTTTAATCTGAAGTAACTTTTGTTTTAAATGGCTAAGTTTGGAGATATTTGAAGTGCAAACATGCTAAATTATTTTTGGTAAGCACATGGAAATTCTGACACCATATGCTTTAGTAGCAACATATTCTATTAAATTGGCTTAGTATACCCTTGTATGCAACAACACATGCTTAATTAGTGCACCAATATCTAAGTTTCATACATTGGATCAAATATAGGTAAGTGCTTTGGTTTTGAAAATTTGATACTCTCATCGGACTATGCAGTTTTAAGGGAGTCACAGAACAACACCGTGTTTCCTACTGTGATGGCTTTCCTTCCACACTTTCATAATTATCAACTGTGAGCCGACATGTCCATGATTGTGAGCTTTTCCCTTCGTTGTAAGTCGTTTGATGTCCTGATATGACCATAGGGTTGCTAGGACGTAAAACCCCAACAAACAAACAACATAATTGATTGTAAGCTTGTACATCCTGTGTAAAGTGCCATGAGTGAATAATAGTCAGAATGACGGTTGATCACTTCTCGCCATGAATAGAGCCTTTGCTGACAAGACAATTGAAAACAACCACCAATCAATCAATCAATCAGATGTGCAGTAGAATAATGTCCATTAGAAAGATAATTCTTTGTACAACAACTCAGTGATTCCAACAAAAATAGTTCCCCTTGCTAAGAGATGATATAGCAATAACTGACGAGTGTGTGTATGTATATATGTGATGTATATCGCAATATGCTAGTATAAATATAGGCATGGAAGGGAATTAAAAAAAATTATTATTATATATATGTGGCGAAATGCAAACAGTTAACAACTCTAAGGCAGCCAGTTCGCATCAAAATATCGAATGGATCCAATAATTGATCTAATAATGTTGATCAATGCTAAGCGTATGCCATGAAAGCCACAAAAGGGCAATTTCTCAAATGAACTGGATGTTTCAAAGATAACCTAGCTTATAGCATTTGTAACTCTGGCCCCATCTGTTGTCCTAGGTCGATGTTATCATGGCATAGGTACGTGCCTTAAAGTTAAACTTTGTAGTCTGTAGTGTACAGCTTCATCCGACATACCCGCTCACGGTTGGCGGTAGTGGATAATGGTTGGCAGTTACCCACTACGTGCTGGCAGGTAGCGGGTAATGGATGACGGTTACCCATTGGCGAGTAACGGGTAATGGATGGCAGTTACCCATTACCTGCTGGTGGTTGGTGGGTAATGGATGGCGGTTACCCATTTCCTGCTGGTGGTTGGTGGGTAATGAATGGCAGTTACCCGTTGGTGGGTAGCGGGTAATGGGTGGCGGTTACCTGGTGATGGTTACCCATTACCTGCTGACGAGTAATGCGTGATGGTTACCCATTACCTGCTGGCGAGTAATGGGTGACGGTTTCCCATTACACACTGACGGGTAGCGGGTAATGTATGGTGGTTATCCATTACCCATTGGCGGGTAGCGGGTAATGGGTGGTAGTTACCCACTACTCGCTGGCGGTTGGCAGGTAGCGCGTAATGGATGGCGGTTGCCGGGTGCCTTATTCACCAGCAGTACTTGTGCCTTTGTATGCGCTTTTTTTATTTAAACCTGTGGCCCTTTAGCTAATAATCTCCCTCCTATTTTCTTTGCAACCAATCCAGTTTTCAGTGAACCCGTAGGGTTATGTGGTTCCATCTGTCAGTGCTTGATAGATCATAGCCTGCTTGTTTTTTCCCCGTTTAAAAACATTCTCACTAGGTTGCATTTTGTTCTAAACCGCACGCTTCTTCTCCCCTTTTTTCTCCTATTTAAAACAATCTTATTTAAAAAAGATATGTATGCATTCACATTTCCAGCTTAGTTCGAGACCAGGGGTACATGGCTTTTTATCTGTTTTTATACATTAAGCTTGCCTGTTTAGCCATTTGCATGCCTTCTTTCTTGATTGCTTTTGCCCTGTTCTGGTTCCTATGCAATACTGATAGCACTAATTGATACCTTAAATTGGCTTTATGTTATTTTAGCCAAAGATGTTGGTTGACGTGAAAAATAAACCAATTGTTCCTTTGCCTGTCGTAAAAGGCGACTTCTAAAGGACTTATAGCAACTAACAATTTAAAGATGTCTTGAATTCTCATCGATACCTTGAAAACTCCCAATTTAATCACAGATTAATTTAAGATAATAATGATAATGATAATAATAAAGACATGGACAATATGATCTTTTATGTAACAAAACATTCCCTGTTTGCTGCCAGTCTTTGTATGTAACATGAACACTAAAAATGTTGATGGATTAAGATGTCCCTTATAATTGATTCTAGTGATGCTAAGTTATAAAATAGAGAATATGTATAACAAATAGCAAGTAAATAATATATATCACCGAATTTATTTATTTGTCACAGGGCTTAGAAGAAATGTGATTGTTGTTGTGTGTAAAACATTCGTTGATTAAGCAGGGGAAACTTCAATCATAGACAATTGGTCTTTCTCATTCCATTGCTCCTTGCCCTATCCTAGTAATGCCGAATGATATGTGTCACTACCAGGCGAGGTAGTGACACATATAAACTTTTAAGTCATTGCTTTAACTCGGCCAGGATTCGAATCTGGAATTTGAATCCCACGACCTGCATTCCAGAAAATGGAACCCATTCAGCCATACCATCTGTTAAGGTCAGCTTAGCATTATTACTTAGTGATGTCTAAATACATGTAGATGTATTCTACATCACGGAATATTTTTCCCTTTAGTCTCATGGACTGGCAGTGCCCCTAACAAATTCTTCTTGCTTGGGCTTAGGGGCTGTTCAAATATTACGTAACGTTATTTTTGTAAAAATTACCCCCCCCCCCTTGTAAGGCTCTAGACCATACGTTCACATAACCCTGAGAGTTGGACCTACACCCCCCCCCCCCCCACACACACATACCCTAAGTGTTATGTAACATTTGAATGGCCCTTTATGGTAAGTTACGATGTCACAACATACCGTGTTTAAAACAGTTTATTCATGTGGAACCATGGCGAGGAGCATGCTACTAGGAAAGGTTTAGATTCCCTCTAACTTTTGGTTATACGTGTTATTTTAGATACTTTCTTCACATGGCGCTCCAAAATAAATCTAACACTTCAAAATCACACCAGAATTCCAATTTCAGCACTGTACAATAATTATGCAGAACTATTAATATTTGATTTCACTGTCCTTTAAATGCAAGCGGTAAGAATCACTAACCAAACAGGTACATGGAAATACATCAGCCATATTTATAATTGAAATTAGTATTTTGATTCATTTTAATAATAAAATGTTTTATGCATTCAATTATATCTACTGGTAATCTTTCAGTTATTTAGGACGTTACCAGAAAATCTCACGATATTTTCCATCTTCGGCTAATAATTCAAATGAATTAATTATATTTTATATTTATGTAATATTTAATGTTGATACTTGCCACCAAAAAATTCCCAGAAAATTGCCGTCCGGACATTGTCATGGGTTCACACTGGCAAGAGCCTGTGCACAAATTTTCTCAAAGGGGGAAGTTTCCATGCTGCTCAATCTTACTAAGGAACTAAAATCCTATAATTACGTAACGGATAGCCGAACTGGTAAGAGCGCTGGCCGGCCTCCCCTGTAAAGAATGTTTGTGGGTTTGTGGGTGGTTTGTTTTGGTTTGTTTTTTTTGGTTGGGTTGTTTTTTAATTTTGATAATAACGTTTTGGGTTTTGTGGGTTAGAAAAATACAACGAATGATTATATTAATTATAAGGTTAGGGTTCTGTATTTCTATTAATTTTGAATAAAGTAAACGTTTTGCACTCTCGCGTACCGGCGAACTCAGTGCATTGTCAATGGCCGTTTAGGACCACTGGTACCGATGCGCCATCTAGTGTCAACAAATGAACTACCCCGGATGTCCCCCATTGTGGGTTCAAACCTGGGCCGTGTCTAATCAATGACTTACAACATTGATACTTGTTGCTACCTAGCCTGGCAAAAATGCTAACTTTAGGTCTTGAGTTTTAAAGCTGCATTGTCAGCAGTATTATTTGTGGAATGGGGGGGGGGGGGAGACCAACTGAATACATTCGGTGTACTATTTACAAACAAGTTATTGTGGCGGAGTGGTTAGAGTGTCTTTTTTCTAGGTCAGACTCCTAATCTGAGGGTCGGCGGTTCGATTCCCCGTGCCCCCAGCTCTGCCAATTTGGATTTCCACCGCTGTGTATAACTTACAGCGACATCAAAGGCCGGTTGCTCTCATACCATGTCTATGTGGTGTGGGAGGTTAAAAATCCCTTGGGTCGGTAAAAGTGTAGGCTCGGGCTTTCTATCGACCAGCAGTGGAATGAGGAAGACCAGTCTATGACTGAAATTTCCCCTGCTTAAACAACTAATGGACCCCCCCAAAAAAAAAAAAAAATCTATGTATTCCCTATTTTATTATACGGCATCATAAAAGGTATTTTAGAAATTGGAATGGCTATATTATCTGTGAAGTGTAAGTATACATTTGATAGGGTTCATTCAAACTCCACAATGCCAGAATGGCTCCGAGAGTACCCTCTATCGGCGAGGTCTAGATATAGATTAATTAAGTAATTAAAGTTGCATAGTCCTTCTTCCAGATTCTTTTTAGATGAATTTATAACGTTGATCAGTATAATCTACCTTACTTTAAACTCATGTAACTTTTAGTTTAAAGGGCTCATTTTGGAGATATTTGAAGTGCAAAGATGCTAAATTAATGTTAGCATGCACGTCCAAATGCTGGACCCAATAGGCTTCAGCAGTGACAGATTCTATTAAATTGATCATTCTTCTGATTAAATTTGACAGTAAATATTTTATGAGTGCGCCTGTATCTAAGCTGGATATGTAGGATCAAATCTAGATAAGTGTTTTGGTTTTGAAAATTTGATGCTTTCATCGGACTATGCAGCTTTGCGGTTAAAAGGATATAAAAAGGTCAATTGCCCTTTCTATTATGTCGGTAATAGAATATGAAGAGCTGTTAACAAATAACCATATGGAAGGATATCGGTCCCCATGACATTAGCCTATCAAAATTATAATATTTATTGTTTTTATAGTAGGAGCAACATTTCATTAATGAATGAACTCTGCTTATAATCTATTTTTGCTTATTTTTGTTTGTGTTGAACTAACAAATGCCTTCATTATTATTCGTTGAATTCTTTGTTAAGGATCCTCATGAGCATTACTGTTACTACAGAAAATGAGTTCATTGGTTAATTACAATTACATAATACTGCATGAATCTGCTCTTCATTTGCTTATAGCTTTAATTGTGTATGTCTATCTCATGAAGGACATCACCAATGACTCATCACCATCCACCTCTGCTCTTCAGCTTGATGCCGGAGAGGAAGTCCTTTAGAGCCTACACGGCAATCTTATATGTCGAGCCCAGAATGCGCATCTACATTCAAGGGAAGAAGGTGCGAACGAAGCGGCTTGCAAACTGCCTGTATAAACCGCGTATCTATAAATACGTAAGCAACCGGTTCCGGAACCGCTCTGAACAGGAAGTGCGAAAAGGGCAGGATGAGGCGAAGGCAGCTGAAAACCGAGCGTTGGAGGCACAAAGTAAAGCAATGTAGGTTTTGATAGGCAATACTGACCCAGTAAAGTTTGGTTTTTAATTTCATTCTTAATTTATGGACTCATCAACATGATGATGATAAATTAATGAGAAATGGATGCAGAGATGCCGATCATTATGGAATAATTCTAATTGTATATGTTATAGTATAATATCTATTAGAATTATATATAGTGGCATAGCTACATTGTGGCACTGTAAGCACTTGTGAATAATTTCTCTCCGCGTCATATTTTTTCATCAGTGACAATCTAGATATTACGAAAGAGATTGCATTTTAACATGACTTACATTTACAGGAATCTGGAATCAAAGTATGGAACAAAGGGAACCAAAGAACAAAGGGTAAGAGTATTAACTAGCCTTATATTTCCCAAACTGGAATTGTGGATATTTAAAAAGAAAAAGAAAGTAATCATACAAATTCAAACTCATTTCTTCCACCGTTATGAAAAGAAAGTCGTATTCATGGTTAGAACTGATTAAATTCCAATTTACTTTAATCGAATCATTTTTCCACACCCATAATAACATTTTCAATTTAAAAGAAAATCGAAACAAATCAAAATCAGAGCAAGTGTACATTTATGTGGCAAGGGACACTAGTAAATTGTCTATTCAGTAAATAATTTATGTTCATTAAATGCTGTTGAACGGTAGCAAATTAATAGAGAAGTTTGATTTATATGATGTCAAATGGCACTTGTAAAGTTAAGTTTTAGAAATTCTAAAATTTGTTTTATATTCGCTGTTCTTAAAAATCTCATGTAGGCTTACTACATTATGGACATTCTTAAAGAGTACCGAAAAGAGATCTTGTTTGATCGTTATAAACTGTACTCAGGATTGCCACTACATGATGGAAAATCTGACACACAAAATATAAAATAAATAAAGGTGTTCTTTCAAACATCACACAAGCTTGCTACATAATGGCAAATTTGAAAGTAAAAAAAAAAAGAAAAGATGATTGTGTTTAATGATTACGGACTCCTTAGGTTGCTTTATTATGGAAATTCTGGTTGCTTGCCAATATTTGTTGTTTAAATCATCATTAAAGTTGCATAGTCCAATGGTTCTGATTTTCTGAGATAACTTTATTAGGTTGATTGTTATAATCTACCTTACTTTAGTTTGAAGTAACTTTGCTTTAAAATGACTAATTTAGGAAATATTTGAAGTGTAAGCATGCAAAAACTAATTTTGTCGTGCTTGACAAAACTCTGTCCCCATAGGCTTCAGCAGTAACAGGTTCTATTAAATTGGCATAGTATTCCCCTACATGTAGCGACAAATGCTGAACAAGTGCACTAGTATCTAAATTAGATCTGTAGGATAAAATCTAAAGTGTTTTGATTTTGAAACTTTGATACTTTCATTGGACGAAGCAACTGTGATATTTGTGTTGGCGCACAGGCGGAACTCCGAAAAGCACAGGCCACCGCAGTCGATGTCCGACGAGAGGCACAGCTTAAGAAACAAATAGCCGAACGCAAAGTGCGGTCGTTACGAGACCCCAAGACGCTGAGCTTCATCTTTGGAATGAACCTTGACAACCGGTCCCAGGATGGCATGTTCGTGTATAACTGTAACCGGCTCATCAAGATGTATCAGAAAGTTGGGCCACAGGCAGACGGTGGGGTCTTCTGTAGCGGTGTTGTCGGTAAGTGGGGGCCGTTAGCTTCGGAATTAACCTTGACAACTGGTCCCAGGATGGCACGTTTGTGTATAACTGTAAATGGCTATTCAAGATATATCAGAAAGTTGGGCCACAGGTAGATGGCAGGGTCTTCTGGAGCGGTGTTGTCGGTAAGTGGTGGCCATCATCTTCGGAATGAACCATGACAACCAGTCCCAAAATGGCATGTTTGTGTATAACTGTAATGCCTAGTACACACCTACCGTTTGTGCGCACCCACCTACCATATATGATCTAAAACTGTCTGTTTCGCGCACAAAAATCGCTAGGTGTGCGCGGGGAGCGCACACCTAGCGATTGCGATTCGCGACTAAAAACTCAGTTTTAGGGCTAAAACGGGCCGATTACGATTGCGATTCGCGATTCGAAAAATGAATCGGCCCGTTTTCAGTTTTAAGCGGGTCGGGTCGAGTCGCGAGTTTTAGTGCGCGAATCGTATATGGTAGGTGTGTACAAGGCATAACCGGCTCATTAGGATGTATCAGAAAGAGACAATGATGGGTAGATAAAAGAATGTCCAGTCTTTACAAACTATGTTTGGAGAATATTCTGTCACTGTTGTGGCAGTATTACCTCCCACCTTGACGTCAATTTCCGTTTTCTTTCCTTCTCTGTGTCATTACTTTCATCCCTGGATTCTAAGAAATATATCTTGATTGTTAATTTAAGTTGCATAGTCCGATTGTTTTGAGTTTCTGTAATTTTTTTTTAGATAAACATTAAATTGATCATTATGTTTGTTCACAGGAATTGTCGACGTCCCTTACCTGGTACTGGAACCGACTCACAACAAGCAGGACTTTGCAGACTCGAAGGAATATCGACATCTGCAGAAGGCGATGGGCGAGCACATGGTGAGAGGTTCTAGCCGAGTCAAACCAGTGACTTATAAAATTGATACTTGTGGCTACTTAGCCTGGCACTCTGTATTAATAGGAAAGGACATGGACTGGTTAGTACAGTGACAGGATAATGTGACTGTGTGGGATATCGGGTCATGGTGTGATATAGTGGGGCAGCACTATAAAAGTCGCCATGAATGTGTGCTGTCACAAGTCGGCACCCAATACGGATATGACCTTTGATGTTGCTAGGAGGTAAAACAAACAAACAAACATCTACCTTTGTACTGTAGACAGCCCGCCGTAGGCTTGTTGCGAATAGCTTTGTAAAGCTCGAGCCTAAACCTGAGTGACATTTTTTGTTGCGAATCAAAATTGGATTTTTACACCTATTAATCATCTTTTATTCTTATTTCTTTCTTAAAGATTGATTGAATTTTCTTTGTTAAACCATAAATTATTAGTTTGTTTAATTAATAAACTGTGTTCATAGTATATTGTAACATGAACATGGTGCTTACTGCATTTAAGCATAACACCGTCAACAACCACTCATTTTCACCACTTAGAGCTTCATAGTCCGATGAAAGCGTCAATGTTTCGAAACATAGATTTGATCCAACATATCCAACTTAGATATTATTGCACTCAATTATTTGCTGCTGCATAGAACGGAATACTAAATCAATTTAATAGAAACTGTTAATGCTGGAGCCTGTGGTGTCCAAAGCGTTGCCATATTAGCTCGGAATTTTGGTAAAGTTGCCCTGGAAAGTGCTTGAAAGACCATCAGATTTTGACTTCTTGGTAAAGTTGCCCTGGAAAGAGCTTGAAAAACCATTGAATTTTGACTTCCTTGGTAAAGTTGACCTGGAAAGTGTTTGAAAAACCATTGAATTTTGACTTTCTTGGTAAAGTTGACCTGGGAAGTGCTTGAAAAACCATTGAATTTTGACTTCCTTGGTAAAGTTGACCTGGAAAGTGCGAATTTTGATTTCCTTCACGTGTATGAACCCTGACGACCAGTAGTCCAGTGTTGCTGACTTGTTTCTAATGACGTCACAAATATTGCTGCAGGTTCAGTACTGGAAGGATGTCGGCATTGCTCAACAAGGTGTGACAAAGTTCTGGGAGAACTTTGGCTATATCAGTCCCAACTGGAAGGACCCGCCATCACAGGATCCGAAATACATCAGGAAGCGCGCCATGCAGCTGCAGGTCACACTGCAATGTGGTGAGTGTCAGTCTTGTTCAGGGCATGGTCCTTACGGGGTCTGGAATGTATCGACAAGTCTTGAACCTAATTTTCCCAATTTCAAAGCCTTGAAAAGCCTTGAATTTAACCTATTTTGGGTAATTAGTATTGAAAAGCCTTGAATTCCATGAAACTGTCTCCACTGCATCTAAATTAGTCCGAAATTGCCATTTGCCATTGTTTTTTTTTTTTATGAAATCTAAGTGAAAATAGTCTTGAATTCCTATTAAAAACAGCCTTGAAATGGCCATGAATTCCATACCTTCACATGTGTACGGACCCTGATTTTGAGCATTCGCACACACAAATTATTGATGGCATTGTTCTGGTTTTTCCTTTAAGATCTATGTCTGAAATGGCGGATGCTTCCGTTCTCAAATTCCAATGTCGGCCGGACGTTTGCGGATGAGTGGATCTGTTCAAACAACACCGACCCATCACACAACAGGTACTAGCAGGCACAGTTTAGCCTGCTTCAAATGTGGAGCACTTGCCTATTGATATACACCAATTCGAGTAATCATATGTCTGTTTATTATATATATACGATGGAATATATAGAGATATATATACATTTAAGTTCGTTTTCAAAAGATATTTAATCGTTCAATATTTTGCATCATTATATATATTATAAGTTGCAAAATAAATTGGACAATTCAATATTTTTGGGAAATAATTATATACATATTATGTTAATGTATGCTATGCTGGAAAAACTAAACTGAAAATAAATAAATTTATATATATACATATATATGTATATAATTCATTTATTTTCAGTTTAGTTTTATATATATGTATATAAATTTATTTATTTTCAGTTTAGTTTTTCCAGCATAGCATATATTAACATAATATGTATTAATTAATCTTTAAAGAATTTAGTTTTAAATGTAGCATACATGTATGCCCGGTTTTTACCATTCCCATTTATTATGAACATGCTAGCTCTATCTCCCTCTCCCTCTCCCTCCCTCCCTCTCTCTCTATATATATAATTAACTTTAAGATATTTAATTAACTTTTAGATATTTAATTAACTTTAAGATATTTATTTGATTTTATATATATCTTTGATCAAATATATACCTTTGACTCGACTGGGGTTCGAATCCTGCGATCTGCTTCATGGGAAGCGGTCGCTCAACTTATTTGACCATCCCCTCTAGCATGCTGACTAATTTGTGTCTTGGATGCATTTTTAGGTGTTCCTCTGCGGAACAAAAACTCAACATTCCAGAAGGCGTCTTGAGAAAAGAAGTGAAGACTAAAGAACAGAAGAAGGCGGCTTTAGCAGAGGTTAGTCAGTAACAACGCATCCATGCTACGCCAGGGCAGTTGCTGCGTAACAGCACTTCTGGTTGCACAGGAAGTTCCAGCTGGTGAATGTTGGTTGCCATCGTGAACCACGTGACATGGACTGGGCGCCCACTAAGAGTTGTTCTTTTTTTGTAACTAGGTTTGATTCTTTAGAATAATGCATTTATCAGCTCTTTCGGGCATAGTCACTGTTAACTATTTAGCCATTTACACAAATTATTTTAATGGTGAATAAACTAAGGAATGAGAATGTGACCGGATGCCGTGGCCGAATTGGTAGAGTGCACGCCTCACGTGCGGAAGATCGTGAGTTCTGTTCCCGATTGAGTCAAATAAATGACTTATAAAATTGGTATTTGTCACTTCCTAGCTTGGCGCTTGGCATTAATAGAATAGGTCAAGGACTGGTTAGGTCAGTGTCAAGATAATATGACTGAGTGGGTTATCAATATCAGCTCATGGTGCTGGTGGCCTGGTCTCCCAGTGGGCCAGCACTATAACGTCACCATGAGTGTGCACAGTCACAAGTCGGTACCCATCCTGTGGTATTTGCCAGGATGTAAAACATTCACTCGCTTGTCTGTTATTTAATAATGCTCTTTCCTTTTGTGCAGGAAATCCGGAAAAAGCAAGAACAATTAGAAAAAATGCAGAAAACCAAATTAATAACCTCGTCCCGACAACTACGCGAGGATTTTGACACGCATGAAGACTCAGATTCGGTAGGTGGCGCCATTTGTTGGGTCAGGATTCAGGACAGAAAGACACAAATGAAAGGAGTAATAAGTGGAAATAATTGCAAAATAACTTCAATCGGTTGTATGAAGGATTGGTTTTGAAATTGAAAGGATAAACGGTAGGGTTTTTTTCTCTTCCATATTTGATTCTTATCTTTGTTCTATGTAAAAGCGATGGTTGGATGAAAATAGACAGAATACAAGTTAAACACTTCTCACCGTGAATATGGCCTTTGCAGCCGACATGGCATAAAACAACCACCAATCTATCAATCTATCAATCTATCAATCTATCAATCAATCAATCAATCAATCTTGGGTTTGTATGGAGCCGCTTTTATCCTTGGTCTTGAGTCCCAGACATTATTATGTTCCTTTCCTTGTGCCTACCTACAGCCGGATGATGAGCCGCCGTCCCGCCAGACGAATAAGCACGAGCCTCCTCAGTCGTCCTCGTCACGGAGACAGTCACGTGAGCCCGAGAAGCGCAAGTCGCTCAGCTCGCGGATCCCGGTAGGGGGCGACACCCCGCGCCGGGCTTCGGGGGCCGAGACGCCCAGGCACTCGGCCGGGGGACAGACGCCGCGTGGTGGGGAGACGCCCCGCCGACTGGCGGGCAGCGAGACGCCGCGCAACACGCCCTCTGGTGGCGAGACGCCGCGCAGGGTCCCCGCTACTTCGTCAAAGCCGTCTGGCAACATGTCACCAACACCGACCAGGGTGGGTTGTAATTTGTAGATTTCTAAGCCATCTGGCAACATGTCACCAACACCGGCAAGGGTGGGTTGTAATTTGTAGATTTCTAAGCCATCTGGCAACATGTCACCAACACTGACAAGGGTGGGTTGTAATTTGTAGATTTCTAAGCCGTCTGTCAACATGTCACCAACACTGACAAGGGTGGGTTGTAATTTGTAGATTTCTAAGCCGTCTGGCAAAATGTCACCAACACCGACATGGGTGGGTTGTAATTTGTAGATTTCTAAGCCGTCTGGCAACATGTCACCAACACCGACAAGGGTGTGTTTTAATTTGTAGATTTCTAAGCCGTCTGGCGACATGTCACCAGCACCAACATGGGTGAATTGTAATTTATAAATTTTGAAGCTGTCTGACATGTCATTTTGAAAATTTGATGCTTACATCGAACCGCAGCTTTAAATATAGTTTATTCGCAGTTCTCCGTTTACCTGACTATGCAAGTCCTTACATTCTGATATTCTCATCACATATTTTTACTTATTTTGATATTAGGTGATTACAGTAATGCGGAAAAAGCCAAAGCGACAAGCAGTGCGGCAGTCGGAGAGTGAGGATGATCTACCGCCAGCAGAGGATGATGTCGATGAAGAGCCACCGGCCAAGAAGAAGGCTCCCACTCCGAGTGTGGAGAAGCCTAAGCCACAGGTAGCCCAACTCCGTAGGATATTCTTCTCAGTACTAAAAAAATATCATTCATTTGACCACGAAAGTAGCCAGAATTCAACATATTGCAGAAATCGGAAGGGACACATATTATGGTTTTGTGTGGAAATAGCGGGTACTTTATTCTTTTCACTTTTGCATTTTGTCTGGTGGAAATAAGATGGAGAATTGAAGGGCGAAGATGGGGCTGGAGTTATGTTAGTAATACTCTAGCAAAAATATATCTATTCGAAGTCCGTTTTCTCCTATTCTCATCTGAAGTCTACTCTTTTCTCCCCTTTATTATCTGAAGTCTACTTCCCCCCCCCCCCCCCCCCGACCCCAACCCACCACTATTACCTGAAGTCTGTTTTCTCCCCTCAATCATTTGCCGTCTAGTATTTTCTTGTGAAGTCTACTTATTTGAAGTCTACTATTTTCTCCCCTTTATCACCTAAAGATTACAATTTTTCTCCCCTTTATCACCTGAGATCTATTTTCTCCCCTTTCTCCCCTGAGTCCTCCTTCTTCATTATGAAGTTCCTCACAGTAATTGCGGTGGCGACATTTCTTTTTTAAAGAAGCCGACGAAGGCCCCAGCGACACCTTCCAGCTCGTCCGTTTCCCGGAGTAAAGACCGGCCAATTAAGGAGCGCTCAGCCCTCGGCTTGCTCGCTCGGCAACGGATACGAGGGAAGCCTGACTCGTCAGAGTCTGGCTCCGACATTAGTGAAGGCCGGTCTTCAAGAGCCCGGTCGTCGCGGACACAGAAGGACCAGATTGCCAACAAAAAGGAGGTGAGTGATGTGGGAAGCGCAAACTTGGGTTTATTATGTCGAATAGCTTGTTGAGATTAACGCTGTGTAACCCGGGGAAAGCATTAAAGTTTTGAAAGTGTTAACGAGGCTGAAGTTCTAATTAATATTTGTTGTTCTTGTTGTTCGTGTGGGTGGGTGTTGTGTTTGTGTGTGTTTAAAATATTTTTTATTAAGAAATGTTTGATTGATAAAATGCTTTAATTTGCGTGACTCCAGGACTCTGGGAGCCCAGTGATGGGTGAAAGTGACGATGACGATGCTACTCGGGATGACGCTGTCGCAGAGTCTGAGTCAACGGAACCGGAAACCACCACTAAAGGTATGTCGCCCTGCCTTATTTATTGTGAGGCCTTCACTAGCTTACAATCTACCCGCATGCCTCCCATGCGGGAGATCGGTAGTTCGATTCCTGGTCGAGTCAAATCAGTGACTTAACAAAAATTTATACTTGTCGCTTCCTAGCCAGGCGCTCTGCATTATTAGGATAAGACAAGGACTGGTTACCTCAGTGTCAGGATAAGGTGACTGAGTGGGAAATCGAGTCATGGTACTGACGGCCTGGTATCCCAGTGGGGCAGCACTGTAAAGTCAATATGAGTGTTCAAGTCGGTACCCAACCTGATATGACCTTAGATGTTGCCAGGATGTAAAGCTCCAACAACCAACCAACTTTAGGCACTTACTTGATGTATACAAGTCATATAATATCAATGTCTTCACTGTCATGATGCGTGCACTGAAGTATGACCATTGCAGCCCCTCGAATCAATCTCCTCTCTAACATTCGCTTCACAGGAGAGGTCGGAACAAGAGTAGAGGCCAAAGTTCAAAACAAATGGTGAGTAAAAAATGACATTCCAGTTTTGCCGCAAAGCAAGAACGAATCACTAAAAGCCTAGCAAAGCCACATCGTCCGTCAAACTATTTTCGGTCGCGTCTGCCTAGTTTGCGTGTTGTACACGAGGTGGCGGTTCCTGCATTAGTTGGCACGATTTCCACCAGGGGGCAGCAGCACTGGGGTGCTGGCTCGGTGTGTTAGGGGTACTAGTGGTTACCAATGACTTGTTTGTATACAGTCTTCCTCTCAGTCTGCAGTAAGGCCTTTGGTGGGACTCAGGTCTGCAAAACATCGGATCCAATTACACAAAGCATAGCCACAGGGATGGGCCAATGAAGATCTCATTCAAGTCAATATACAGCGTTTTCAAATCCACGTCCATAATCATTTGGCCGAAATTCGTTAAATCCCAAAAGCTAAAAATGTTATTTATAGACAGGATAATTTATTATCATTATATAAAAAGTCGGAATGGCTCTATGATTATTATTATTTGGATTTTTACCACGCCGTAATATTGTTGTTCTATTATCCTGCGATTAATATGTATATTGGCCAATCGCTGCCCGAGTTGGTCGTGCCCGGTGTGGCGTGCTCAGCCGTGTACCCTGCTCAGCCGTGTACATAGACTCAAACTCAAGGCATTGTCAATGGTCGTGAGTAATCTTCATACAGAAAATACAGAACAAGTGAAATATCTCTAAAACCACACCACCTATTAACAAATTGCTTGGTACACATATAGAAAACATCTTCACCAAAAGGATTATATTAAATTTATAAGGTTAGGGTTCTTGATTTCTATTAATTTTGATTAAAACTAATGTTTTGCACTGCACATACCGTCAAACTCAAGGCATTGTCAATGGTGGTGAGCAATCTTCATACAGAAAATCCAGGAAAAGTGAAATATCTCTAAAACCACACCACCTAGAAACAAATCGCTTGGTACACATATAGAAAACATCTTTACCAAAAACATTATATTAAATTTGTAAGGTTAGTGACTCACGACCATTGACAATGCCTTGAGTTTGAGTCTATGCACACGGCTGAGCACGGTACACGGCTGAGCACGCCACACCGGGCTACGCTACTGCAGCGCCACCACGTGTTGGTGCCGTGCGATATTTTACTCCACCATTTCGCGCCGGGCTTTCAAATTTATAACCGACTAGGCCGTATGCTAGCCAGATCTGGCATTAAACTTTAAAGTGATCAACCCATCCTCTTGTGTCTTTCCTTATATAAGAGTAGCCTAACTTTATAGTCTTTATTTATCGCACTTGGTGTGAATATTCATACATTTCTCCGAAGAAATATTTACATGTTTGGTCACCATTTATTTGAAGCTGTATATGCTGAAGTTTTGCCAAATGTTTTTGTTGGAAATAAAATGTACTATAGTATTTATGGTCTATAATTATCCCAAATATTTCATTTATCAGCATATTACTCTATACATAATCTAATATTATTCATCCCACTTTAGCATGAGCATTAATTACGTTATTACTGCAATTATTACTGCCTTAATTCTGAAATCGGGGGTGGTGGAAATTGAATTCTGAAAAGCAGCTAGCCGCAGGGATTGCGGATATGGGATTGCGTAATATTTCAGTGTAGAGTGAACGCATCATTATTTGTATGACTATTCCAAGCTTGCATCCAACTCATTGAAGATATTCTAGATATTGTGTATTGAAGATTTGTGCTTTATTTTCATCTTCACCACAGCAATCTTTGCTCAAGCGGTCCTTCTTATTTCTGCCAAAGTTGGGCGATGCGTTATGTGAATGAGTCGTATCATTAGACGTGATGCTGGGTTTTTTACGCGGACTGTTTACTGTTTGTGCGGTCGATTTCACATAATTGAACAGTGAAAATAATAGATTTCGTTATAAAGGTTCCGTTCAATTCCTAGTAGATCTGTTTTGTATGGTATAAATAGCTGTATGGAAAGGCTCTAGTGGGCGTTCAATACATATGCTTTTTTTGTTTTGTGTGCGCGTGTCTGCCTACGTACATCTGCATATGTATATGAGTGCATTACCAAATTTCCATTTAGTACATTCTTGTAATTAGGGTAAATAAATTATCCTTTGAAGTGAGTAAGGGAAAACAAGTTTTGGATGGACACTCTTTCCGGGCCCATATGACTTTGTTTTTATCATTAATTCTGCGTTTCCTTTCCCACGCCCTCAACTCACATCAAATCCGATCACCTCCCTTAAGCACCCCTCTCTTCAATTCTAATCCAATCCCTCACGTCCCGTCCCCCCACATACACGTGCCACACAACTCGTCCTTTAAATCCCATCCTTCAAATACCCGTCCATAATCATCTGTCCCTCATATACCCGTCCCTCACATTCCGCCTCTCCTACACCTGTCCCTCACATTCCATCCCTCAGATACCCATCCCTCACATACCCATTCCATACAACCCCATCCTTCCATGTCCGGTCCCTCACATCCAATCCCTCACATTCTATCCCTCACATTCAGTCCCTCATATCCCATCCCTCACATCCCGTCTCTCACATCACACGTCCCTCACATCACACGTCCCTCACATCACGTCCCACACATTCTGTATATCCCATTCCACATACCCATCTCTCACATCTCCGTCCCTTACACCATGTCCCTCACAGTCACATACCCGTTCTTTACATCCTGCGTCCCTCACTTCTTATCCCTCACATCCCATCCCTCATGTCCCATCCTTCGCATACCCGTCCTTGACATGCACCCTCACAACCCGTCTGTCACATCCCGTCCCTTGCATTCTATCCCTCACAACCGGCTCCTCAACATCCCATTCCTCACACCCTCTACCTAAGCGTCCCCTCTCCTCCGAAAACTCCATAGCATCCCACCATCAGCATCCACTCCTGCCTCATCTGCCTCATCTGCCTCATCCTCTCGATGGTAATGTTCAATTTCCGTAGTCGCATGTCAGGCGGCGATCTGACTTCCGCGTCTGTCTGATCGAAAAGGAGTGTGTGTGTGGGGGGGGGGGGGGGGAAGAAGGGGGGGGGGGCCTCTATCTCCCGCCGGCTCTCTCCTTCCAGCAGTGTTCCCCACTGAGGTGTCGATAGCTGCGGCCAGGGGGCAGCACCCCCATCTGGCTGCCTCACACCCCGTCCATAATCACATCTCTGCGACCCGCCACTAGGGGCGCCACCGCCTCACCTCTGACCCGGAGCCGTCGCCTGCGCGGCACGATGGGTAATATGGCCGAGATGGAATTGACGGGCAAAATGGCGGACGGCTTGGTTTGTGTGTTGGAGTTAAGCAGAAGGAAGGCAGGGCAAAATTGGGAGGACGTGCTTTTTAATGCGGGAGTGCATGTATTACTCATCATAGAGCTTCATAAAGGATGAAAGAGAGTGTAATTTACAATTAGTAGAAAGTTTAAAATGTTGGTCACCTCGGAAGTGTTTCTGTGTGTTTGTGTGTGTGAAGGGGGGGGGGGGGTCCCCCACCCCCTACAAAAATTAAAGATATTTGACTTGTTTTAAATTGTTACCTTTCATCCTATATTCACACTCAATTTAATGTTTGTATTCGATCTAGGTGTTACCACATAGCGACAGTTCGCAATCTCACAGATAAATACACCTATTATGTCCATTGCCGCTGTCTTTGGCAAACTGTCCTTTCGTTGCTATACTAAATTAGTTTCCATGCTAGCAGTGCATAAAATAAACATTCGCTTGTAGTAGGACATTTTCATAGATCGGTGTGTTTATTAGTCTTGAAAAGTCCTGGAACTTCATTTGCCCCCATTTCAATGACTTAGAAGGCCTTGAATTTAACCTATTTTGGGTAATTCGTCTTAAAAAGCCTTGGATTCCATTAAACTGTCCCCACTGATCTAAATTAGTCCAAAATCCCCATTTGCCATTGTTTTTTCCCCCTGAAATCCAAATGAAAATAGTCTTGAATTCCTATAAAAAAACGGCCTTAAAAAGCCTTGAAATAGGTTTGAATTCAATATCTTCACATATGTACGGACCCTGATATGCTTCTCTTTGCTCTCACATATGTTTAAGTATCACTGCGTAGATAAATACACCTTCAACATATCTCTTTGCTAGGGAGGCATTAAATGCTCACCATAGTCAGGTTGTTTGATTGGTTTCTAGCTGCCCCTTTCTTGTTTGAGATTGGTCCTGCCCTGTTTGTTAGGAGGCATTCTCCGTTACCAACAGTTGTTGAGCCCGTTGCTAGGAAGGCGCGCGCGGCGGCCGCTTCCTTTTCCCGCCATTTTTCCGTTGCTAAGGTTGAATGTCGTCTGCTGCTGCCCGTGTTCACTGTGGACTCCACGGGGGGCGCTGCTCTCTGTGTTTTAGGTACGCCGGCAAGATTGTGGCCGTCAACTCGGAGACTGGCCAATGGAAGGTCAAGTTTGAGAAGTACCCCAAAGAGAAATACGACAAGTGGTGAGCGTCCTCACGTAGCCAATCAGTATCATTATCACCACCGCCATTGTCGTCGCCTCCCCCCCCCCCTCCCTCCCTCGCTGCTTTTCGTCTCCCTGCTGTCACGTGATGTCAGTCAGACAGCTCCTATCGCCAGCATTGATATTTTCTGACCAGCTACCCTCAGTATTGTTTAATGGATACCCAAGTGTGTAAGGTCAGAGATGGCAATGCTGGCTGTAAGAGAGCGTCTACTAATGCGGCCACAGCCCACCAGACGGAGCCACCGGTGTGGAGAGTGCATGTGTGTTGTCTTCATGGTGTGTATGTAATCCTGAGGATTCTGTGTGTTCGATGCTGGACACACACATAGTGTGTGTATCAATACACCCTTGTATGCCCTACCTCGTAGCCAGCCATCAAGCTAATGCTGGGTCTTACTGCTGCATAGTCCGATGAAAGCATCACATTGTCAAAACAAAAACACTTCACCACATGTGATCCTACATATATATAGAATAGTAATACCCCAGTCACACTACTGCTTATGACCACTTTACGACCACACAAAAAGTGGTGGTCGCCCGCTCATTGCAACCATTTTGGTCATGAGGTTGCAGCTACTGCATTAAAAACCTTGTGACCAAAATGGTCGCCCAGAGGTTGGCAACCATTGCTTTGACCGCAAGGAGGTGGCTTCTTTGGTCCAAAGTGGTTGCAATGTGGTCACAAGCTATAGTGTGACTGAGGTTTAACGTTTATATTGCTGCACGTGTTGAACATGTATTGCTGCATAGAATGGAATATATAATAAGTCACTTCAATAGAACCGGTAGCCGCATTGTAATTTTATGTTTTCGCTTCAAATATCTCCAAAATTAATCCTTTAAAATAAATGTTACTTCAAACTAAAGTCACGCAGATTTTACTGATCAAAATAATATATATTTATAAACAACAATAAAAAAAAACCCATCAAAAGCATCGGACTGTGCAGCTTTAACCAAGCTGACTTACGCTGGAGGAACCGACAGCAGGCAGTCTGCATTTGACTAGTCGTACTCAGTCGGCCGCCGTCTTCTTGGTTAGAGCCCAGCATTAGTATCATCTCATTCATCCAGCTGTTTCCTACTCCAGTAATAAGTGATTAATTAAGTAGTGATTCATTAGGTTTGTTATTATATATTTCTTTCTTTCTTTCTTTCTTTCTTTCTTTCTTTCTTTCTTTCTTTCTTTCTTTCTTTCTTTTAAAAAGCACCCACGATTCCAGTAATTTACTGATTCATTTTTAGGCTCAACTCCTTTCTTCTCCCTTTCCCTGTTTTGTTGTTGTTTGTTTTTGTTATTTTAGCTAAAGGTTTCCAAGGGTAGCTTTGTAAGTTTCTTATCCAATGATTCACTGATTCATATTTAGGCTCAACTCCTTTTCCCCCCTTTTCCTTCCCCCCCCCCCCCCCCCACACACCCTTTTAAATATTGTTTTTTAATTGTAGGTTTCCAAAGGTAGCTTTTAAAGTTTTCCATTATTGTTGCTCCTCGATTAAAAAAAAAGATCATAAGTTCTGAATTTGTTATGGTTTTCTCCTCTATTTCAATGTTGAAAAACGTCGTCCTCCAGTTGTATTACGTAATTGTCGTGGAGGTACTCTACTAGTGTTGTTGACAATCGAACCCACTTCTTTGCAACAGCGGATTCTATGGTTGTCCTCTTCAGGCTTGTTTGTTGTGTCAACTGTTTGTTGCAGCTAGACTAGCATTGCCATTGGGCAGGGAGAGCATTGATGGAATCTGCATTAGTTGTCGTTAAAATAGAATTCAACCTCATGTTGCCAAGTATTCGGCGCGACGAAGAATATGCCCTGACTATGTTTGGGTATAGGGAACTGATTACATTTAAATTCATTTTATAAGTAATTTAATCCTCTTTCTTATAAATCCTTTGTTTATTATTACTACTATTATGACTCATTATTATTACTATTATTGTAAATTATTTTAATAATTATTTTATTATCAAAGCAATACCTACCTTTTTATTATTAATGCTGGCTATTTTTATATTGACCCGGTGTTGTCGGTAAAGTTAAAAAAAAATCAAAGCTAATTTCAAATTTCGAATATGAAACAATGAATCTTGTATTCCACTAATATTACTCAATTCTATGTGTTTAACGAACGTATGTTATTGATTATTTTCATTAAGAAGTTCAATTTTTTTTTAATTGTCAAATATAATTTTGAGGCAGGCATTATCTGAAAAAACAGCAACTAGGGAGCGGGGCGTTATGCAGAACCATGTGAAGAAATATGTGTGTTCCTAGTTTCGCTGATCCCGCATGAAGCCCAGCACGCCAGGTCGCAGCTACATCTTCCACACGAGGGGTGTAATCGATTAATCGACTGGTCACCCGAGCTACTTTTTGGCGCATGCGTACATCCTGCAGACTCGGGTGGAATAATCGAATACGCTTCTCTACGCTCGGGGTGACAAAAATGGTGGCCCTTTTATTTGTTTTTTAATAGCCGATATAATTACAGCAAAATATGATTCAAATATTTTTATGATGGCATAGTTTAGTGATATTTCCATTCCATTAATCTATGTTATTACCATAAAAAAATATGTATCACTGGTACCGGTGGCTGTTATCCTGCAGGACGGTACCAGCGCAAATGTGACGTCATCGCTCCTTGCAAACCCCAGCCAAGAGGTGGGTTACTGGGGTCAGGTTGTTTTGCACACGGCACGTGTATTTGTCGACTCCACTCATGGTGTTCTATTTGAAATTCTGACGGGGGGGAGGTGGTGAATACACATATGTCAGGATACACAAAGTGGTATTTTATCTATGCTACAAACAAATGTATGGCCAGAACCCTACCAAGTTTGGTCATCAGGAGGCGTGTTGTTTATAGGTTTAAAGAGAGTTCCGGGTATAGGGTGTGTGTTGAAGGGTAGTGCCCGGAGCCGGGGGCCATAGCTGTGTGAGCTGAAGCTGTGACCCGGCATGCTGCGGCTCCTTCCTGAGGGACCGGCAGAACTTTAAAAACAAAGGTATTCGTTTTAATGACTGTAGTGTCGATATTTCCCACCACGCGGTGCCACTAGTGCGCCATAGTTGGGCTTCACACTACAGTACCACTACCAGGAATTGTGTCTGAATTATTCAGTATGATACTGATATAAGCATACTTAACTGAGCCTCTGTTCCCAGTACTGAAACTGCACCACAGATTGTATTACCGTAGGTTAACACCCTGGGCGTTTAAATTAGCAAATCACTGAAGTGGGGGGTGGGTGTTTACCCACACATAGGCATTTAAGGGGTGGGCTTTTACGAAATATTGGCCACGTGTGGGGGGCGTTAACCCACACTTGGACGTTAACCAGTGAGAATACAGTATTAGCACTGTTCATATATTTGTTAATGGGCGGTCCATAACTAGATTTTCTTCACTCTCCGCACAATATTCGGAAGGAGTGGAGGGGGCAACCGCCGATCTTGGATTGTTTTTCAGGCTTTTGGAATTGGTTACATTTGATCAGTTTTGTTGTGTTCACACTATCCTTGCGACCACAAAAAATCGGGTGCTCGCAAAATGGTCGTAAAGTGGTCATCAGTGGTTGCCAACCTCCAGGCGAACATTTTGGTCGCAAGGAGGTTGCAGCTGCTGCACCAAAAACCTCCTTGTGACCAGAATAGTCGCTGACCATTTTCATAGCTTGGCGACCAATTGACAACCAGTCAGCTTTTTGGTTGTAGAGTGCTCGCCAGTGGTCACAAGCATAATATACAGGGATGAAAGATCTCCGCGATTTCGCCGATTTCCGTGATTTTTCCTGGACCAATAAGTGTATACTAATACGTTGTTCAAACGCCCCAGCACTATAAGTGTATACTAATACGGTGTTCAAACGCCACAGCACTATCAGCGTATACCAATATATATGAAACCTGAATTCCGGGAATTTTCCGCGATTCCCTGACAATGTTAAACCTATGGGAGAATACCAGCAGTTCCGTTTTTTTCCCCGGAGACCACTTTCATCCCTGCATTCTAATTCTGAATGTTTTTCTGTTTGTTTTCCAGCAGTCAATATTTATGCAATCCTCGAAATAACTTGATGTTGATTTGAATTCCCTCAGTGCGCATGTACCTTTAAAGTTTAATTTCACGTTAGCCAAATAGACTCTCCTCCCCTCGCCTCCCCTCCCTTCCCCTCCCCCTCCCCCTCCCCTCCCCCTCCCCCTTCCCCTCCCCCTCCTCCCCCTCCCCTCCCCTCCCCCTCCCTCCCCTCCCTCCTTCCCTCCTCTCCCTCCCCCTCACCTCCCTCCCCTCCCCTCCCTCCCTCCCCTCCCCTCCCCCTCCCCTCCCCTCCCCTCCCTCCCCTCCTCCCCTCCCTCCCCTCCCCTCCCCTCCGCACATCGCGGCTCCAGGTTGGTAGTTAACTCAATCACCGGATTAAGCCACCTTTACCCCCGTGCTACGTGTGAGAGCCGGCCACACGTCCACAATTAGCACTTATAAGATTTATATCCGGCGTCTGGCGACGTGTCCCCGCCACTCAGTCTTTGAACTCACTGTCCCCTCCACTCCACGTCCATCTTTCTCCTCTCCCCGTCTCCTCACACCGACCACTTCCTGTCCAGTCCCTACAGAACACCGTTAAGATCAGCGATAAAAGATCTCCGCGCGTTTGCGGATTTCTGCGATTTTTAATATTCACTGATTTTTGCTTAGTTTGAATCCTGTTCTTATATGACCTTAGATGTTGCTAGAACAGAAACCACAAAGAACGAGTTACTCAGTTAGTTATGGGCGACAATATAGGCATAAAAAGGATAGTTGAAGTTTGACTTCCGGTATTTTCCCACGATTCCCTGACACAGCCTAATCATATGGGGGTGGGGGGGGGGGGGGGGGCGGGGGGAACTGCGTTTTCACGGAAAGTCAACACCAGGGTAATAATCTCGGCTTGATTTCCGCTTTTTTGTTGTTGCTAGAGACAACTTTCATCCCTGTGAAATGAATATCAAAATCGTACACAAAACTAACTTGGAATATAATACTCGAAAGATGATTTTGCTCCATGTAGGTAGGTCTGCGTTAATAAATAGATATTGTGACTGTGGGTAGTGCGAACGCCTGACCAGGGGTAGCAGGGCGGGGTGAAAGCGTTGTACCCACACCTACCGGAACCAGCAGGGTGTGTCTGGGAAGAGCTACTTGTACTCTATAAATATTAGGTGAGTTATCACTATTATACATCTATTTTATTTCTTCTTATTATTATTGTTATTATTATTCTCATGGGGGGTTGATGGAAATGGAGAAGTTTTGTACCTGGAGCAGGTTCCGAACTGACACTTCTTGCCATGCCGGTGGTAGTGTGCTAACCATTACATTGTCTAGGATTCCTGGTGCAATCACCCTATCCATGCCTACCTGTCTATGTGGCTTTTTGCCTGAGAGGTCAGTGCAGACTGCTACACTCGGCTACCTAGAATTGTAAGTCTTTTCAATGGTTTATATCCACGACTCATTTAATGCTTACAATTACACACAGGGGCATTAACACTTACACTTACATATATATAATATATATATACACAGGGTAGATTCATGAATCACACAGTTTGTAGTATGGCTAACCAGTGTTGTAAGGGTGATTAAAATGTGAAATATTGCACCGAGAGCAAGATTTAAACCCATACTTCTTGCCATTCTGGGGATAGCATGCTAACCATTAGACTATCTAGGCTCCCTGATGCAATCCTTGCCTGAGAGGTCAGTACAGACTACTACAGTGAACCCCCGTTTTAACACGACCATTGGTGTCCATAAAAAGACATCATTAACATAAAATCCGGGGTCTCGCTAAATAAACTAGATCACGGTTCCGACTGCGCATGCGCTGAAAACGACGTTGGGAGCAAAGCAACGGCGTACGGCCATCGAGTTTGCTTATACGCACAGTGAAAAGCGTCAGTTTTATTCAAAATTAATAGAAATCCAAAACCCTAACCTTATCAATTTAATATAATCTTTTTGATAAACATGTTTTCTGTATGTGTTCCAAGCGGTTTGTCTCTAGGTCATGTGGTTTTATCAATATTTTACTTTTTCTGTATGGAGATTACTCACTGCCATTGACAATGCATTGAGTACTCTGGCTATGGCTCTAACACTAGTCTGAGTGCCTAGATCTATCTAAATCTAAATGCACATGGCATAAGATGTCCTGATTATATTGATGTAAATGCAATGCTGGATAAAAGATTAATATCTGAATTTATTATATATATTTTTTTAGTTAGTGTTCTATGTTTCAAACAAGAGCTGAGATGAGCTGAAACTAGCACATTTCATAGCTGCACCCAGTGTATTAGCATGTGCCATGTGCTTTTGGGGGGGTTGTTTTGCTCTGATGCATCCCACAATGCACCGCACCGCTGGAACCGTGATGTAGTCTATTGGGGTTCAGTTTTCTGAATTGCTTTTGAATTAAAGAATCATCGCGTGTTATAATATATCCGAATCCGAGTTAAATCGGTGTTTCACTGTATATTATTATTATTGTCATTATTATTATTGTCATTATTAGTACGACACATTAAAGCCCTTTTGGAGTGGGGGGGTGGAGAAATATGAAATACAAGTTAATTATTGCCTTTTACTAGCATTGTTAGGGTTTGGTTGCCGGTGTTCTCGGTTCTAGGTTTAATTGACCTATGCAGGTGCTTGATCAAAGAGGTGGTTCCTTTATCACACCAACTTAACCCCAACACCCTGGTAGATATATCAGCATATTCATCGAGAGGTTCAGTCGGACCGATCTCAACACCGCCCGAACGAAATCTTAACAAATCAGGCCTCATAAAAATGTTTGTTATTCAGAATGAGTTGCTTTCTTTGTAGTTGTGGGCGTGTGTTCTTCTGTTTACTCTATGTGCTTCTGTTTCACTAAACATAAATTCACCTCTTTTTTTTCTTTAATTTGTTGTTATATATTTGTCTATACATTAAGCTCTGAAAGTTATCATAGCATGCTCAAGTGTCTGCTTTATTTAACCACGGATATTTCCCGAGTATTTATGTGATTTATTCCATTCAAAATGGCAATTCCAATTAATTAATGTATATACAGTTTGCAATTTTAAAAAGATTCTGTGCAGACATGTTAGTGATACTGCCGCCAGAGGTGGCGGGTGTTAGTCTTGTGACGTCATCAGAGACGTGACGTTATCTGGTTGATCTGTGGGGTGTAATTGAGGAAGGCGCGGGGTGAGCGGGGGTTAATTAGTGGGGCAGCTGTTTTCAGGTGTGTCTACAGGTGTATCATAGGTGTGTGAGGGTGTTAAGGCAGGCAGGTGAGCGGTACTGGGTGAATAGACCTCGCATTCCTTCTCAGTACCTGTGTGTGTGTGTGTGTGTGTGTGTGTGTGTGTGTATGTGTGTGTGTTTGGAAGGGGTGTCTCAGTGACAGTTTTGGTTATGGCCAAATGAGTCGTGTTTATTTGTTGTTTTACGTCCTAGCAAGATATGTACTGACGTGTGACAGTGCACACTCATGGCAACTTTATAGTGCTGCCCCACTGGGAGACCAGGCCACCAGCACCATGACCCTATACCCCACTCAGTCACATTATCCTGACACTGAGCCAATCAGTCCTCACCCTATCCTAATAGTGCCGAGCACCTGGCTAGGAAGCGACAAGTATACATTTGAAAGTTATTGGTTTGATTTGACCAGGGTTTGAACCCACAAACCCATGGGTTTGGATCTCCCAAAACAGGAGCCGGGCACTCAACTCATTCGGCCATGCTGTCTGGCGCCAAATGAGTCAATTTCCTAAAACTTTCAGTTTCTACTTTAAAGCTGCGTAGTCCGACGGAGCATCAAATTGTCAAAATAAAAACAACTATCTAGACTTGATTCTGCATATCTAACTTAGATACTGATGCACATATTAAGCATTTGTTGCCACATAGAATATGATTTGGTTTGGTGTGTTTGTTTTACGTCCTAGCAATATCTAAGGTCATATCAGGACGGGTACCGACTTGTGACAGTGTGCACTTATGACGAATTTATAGTGCTGTCCCACTGGGAGACCAGGCTGCAAGCACCATTACCTGATATCCCACTCAGCCACATTATCCTGACACTGAGCAGACCAGTCCTTGCCCTATCCTAATAATGCGAGGAAGTGACAAGTATCAATTTTTAAGTCATTGGTTTGACTCGACCAGGGTTAGAACCCACGATCTAACTCATTCGACCACCAGATCTGGTTTATAGAAGGGGATACTGAGTCAATTTAATAGAACCTGTTAGTGCTGAAGCCTATTGTGTCAAGACTGCCAAAACTAATTTTATATGTTTGCACTTCAAATATCTCAAGTCAGACATTTGATTCTTGTCGCTTCCTCGCCAGGCGCTAGGCATTATTAGGGTAGGGTAAGGTCTGGTTGTCTCAGTGTCAGGATAATGTGACTGAGTGGGATATCATGTCATGTTGCTGGTGGCCTTGTCTTCCAGTGGGGCAGCATGAGTGTGCACTGTCACAAGTCGGTACTCATCCGGAGATGTTGCCAGGAGGTACAACTCCCACAAACAAACAACCAATCAATCAACCAATCAACCAACCAACCAGCAGTTGGCTTCTCAAGAGTTGGTGGTAGGTGGTAGGATAGTTTCGCATTTTGTTATGCGATTTGTCCTCGTCTCCTCATACATGGCTCCATCCCTTGGCTTCTCAAGAGTTGGTGGTAGGATAGTTTCGCATTTTGTTATGCGATTTATCCTCATCTCCTCATACATGGCTCCATCCCTTGGCTTCTCAAGAGTTGGTGGTAGGATAGTTTCGCATTTTGTTATGCGATTTATCCTCGTCTCCTCATACATGGCTCCATCCCTTGGCTTCTCAAGAGTTGGTGGTAGGATAGTTTTGCATTTTGTTATGTGATTTATCCTCGTCTCCTCATACATGGCTCCATCCCTTGGCTTCTCAAGAGTTGGTGGTAGGATAGTTTCGTATTTTGTTATGCGATTTGTCGTCTCCCCATACATGGCTCCATCCATGCCTTGGCTTCTCAAGAGTTGATGGTAGGATAGTTTCGTATTTTGTTATGCGATTTGTCCTCGTCTCCCCATACATGGCTCAATCCCTTTGTAGCCTCAGTCGGTGGGAAGAAAAGTTTGTCCTGTCTGCCATCTCGCTATCCACCAGAAACCATGCGCCCCACCCACCCACCACAGTTGGGTGTGACCCCCCCCCCCTACACCTTCACCCGCGCCCCCTGGTGGATCCACCGCCACTAAACCACAACAAGACATTGCAAAACAATGCCCCGCAATCAGCCTTTAGGGTACCCCCGGGATGTAGTCAGACTTGAGGCCTGAGGGGTGATGGTGTCTCCATTCACGGCTTGTTTTACTAGAAGTTCGCCCCACCAAGTAATGTATGGAATTTTACGTCCTGACAACATCTATGGTCATATCAGGCTGGATACCGACTTGTGACAGTGCGCAGTCATGGCGACTTTATAGTGCTTCCCCACTGGTAGACCATGCTGCTGGCACCATGACTCTGTTTCCCACTTACATTATCCTGATACTGAGCTAACCAATCCTTGCCCTATCCTTGTAATGCCGAGCGCCAGGCTAGGTAGCGATAAGTATCAATGTTGTAAGTCATTGGTTTGACTCGGTCGGGAATTGAAGTCCTGACCTTCCGCCCGAAGTGAAGCATGCGATCTACCAATTCGGCCACCGCGTCCGATGCAAACCGTGCTTACTCTGCTCTGCATGTGTGTATGGGTGCATGTGTGCATGTGTGGGTGTGTAATGCAGAGTGCTAACTAGGCTGACAGAATCCGAGTGCTGGAGGCTGAGTAAAGTTGCATAGCCCGAGGGTTTTGAGTTTCTGTCATTTTCTGAGATAAATATATTAGGATGATCATTAAAATCTACCATTTTCAGTTTGAAGTAAGGTTGCTTTAAAATAAATAACTTAGGAGATATTTCATGTGTAGTAAACATGCCAAATTAATGTTGGTGTGCTTGTCAAAACTCTCACCACATAGACTTCAGCAGTAATATTTTCTATTGAATTGCTTTAGTATGCACTTAGATGCAACACCCAATGCTCAATAATCACACCAGTATCTAAGTTGGATATGTTGGTTCAAATCTAGATAAGATTTTGACAATTGTTATGCTTTCATCAGACTATGCAACTTTAATTTAGGGATAAAGTTCTGCTGGCTGAAGCACTCTATTAACAATGATGATGATGATGATGATGTTGATGATAATTATTATAATTTGATCCCACATAGCCAACTTGGATACTGGTGCACTCGTTAAAACATGTATTGCAGTTTGGTGCTCCTGTGCTACATTGCTATGCTCAGAATGGGCAAACAAAGCCAATGTCCTGCATTTCGGTGTGCATACCAAAACTAATTTGACATGTTTTCACTTCAAATATCTTCCAAAACTTAACCGTTTAAAATAAACGTTACTTCAAAGTAAAGTAAAGTATACTTACCCAGTCCATCCATATCTAAGTTGGATACGTATAATCAAGTGTCGGTAAATGTTTTGCTTTCGAAAGTTTTACACTTTCATCCAATTATGCAGCTTTAAACATTCATCAGCCGAATTGAATTTAGAATTGGGTTAGCTGTTTAGTAGAACCGGATTCTGGGAGAATGGGGTGGGGTTGTGGCGACCGGAAGCGTCTGCGTCCAGTCTTAGCGTCTCCGGCGTCCGACACCTTCCGGAGCGCCACCTTCTGGCGTCCGCCGACACACAGACCCGCCGCCTCCATTCCTTCCTCCTTCGTCCATCTTAAAAAGCCAGCCTGCCCTTATAGGGGGTGGAACCAATAATAAAATGAGTATAAAGATAATATAAAAATCCCACCACCCCTCCCTACAACCTCCTCAATGCAATTATTCTCCATTCCACTGCCCCGTCCACCCCGGGGGTAATCGGGGCTAAATCCCGCCGGGCAGGCGGGGTCATTAGGCCGATGGATCGGCGGCAGGATCCCCGTGAGTTGGGCGGGGATTGGGGCGGGTTAGGACCGGGTTGTTGATGGGGCCTGCAGGGACTGGCGGCCCGGAGTCTTCATCCCCAGTGTCCTGTGTTCCGCCCCCTGCCCCCCAGCACCCCGCGCCCCCCCCCCCACCGGCCCCCGGCCCCGCCCCAACACCCACCCACCGGAAACCCAGGCCCTCCGGAAGTCGGAGCCCGCCTGATACAGAGGAGGTTCGCACTGATCTGCATCTATCGCTGTCTTTTTGCCTGATATGCAGACTCTGAACTGTGCCACCAGTGGAGTTGTGCCCAATCTATCTTATTTCTCAAGTCCCCTACATATATCGCGTTGTCCTTTTCAAGTTTTTGCCTGATATGCAAACCTTGGCAGAGTCAAACCAATGACTTAACACTTGATACTAGTCACTACTTAGCCTGACACTCGGCATTACTAGGAGTAGGATAGGGAAAGAAGCAGTGGAATGAGGAAGAGCAATTGTTCACGATTGAAAATTCCAGGCATAATGAACTCGTGTACAAAAGAAAACCCCACAAAAGACTAACAACTTTTGTTTTCGCAATACAGCCACACTGACTTTGACTTTGAGTCTGTTTGCGTGCGTGTTGGTGGCGGTGTGTGTTAAGGGGGGGGGGGGGGGGGTAGTATGTCGTGCCCTTTGAGACTAAGGAACTCCCATCATTCCATGACGGTTCATCCGTCATTGACGTAGCGCGTCCGATAGACGCCGACGCCAAGGGCACACGTAGCGCGTCCGATAGACGCCGACGCCAAGGGCACCTTTTGCAAACAGTTCGTCGACCTTCTGCCACTACTTCTTCCTCAGACCACGGGGCCGTGAAGCACATGCACGCATAATTAAACCGATCGACAGCGGGGAAGTCTTCAAGCCAAATTTGATTAAAGCTTGGCTATAGCTTCTCTCAGGATTCTTCTTAGGTCGTTTGAATACTTGTGAAAACATGACCTAATTGGCACTTTTCCAAATTAAAAAAAAAATTTCAACTTGATACTTTCTTGCATTCATCGATTAATACCCCCAGTCACCCTCCTGCTTGAGACCGCTTTGCAATCATAAAACAAATTAGTTGCAAGGTCGCAAAATAGTCGCAAGTGGTTGTAAAGTAGGCGCAAAATGGTCCTCGGTGGTCGCTGACCTCCTTGCAACCAATTTGGTCGCAATGAGGCCGGCGACCATTGCTTTGGTCGTAAGGTCACTGGTGAGTGGGTTCTTTCGGCCAAAGTGGTCGAAAAGTGGTTGCAAGCCATAGTGTAACTGGGGCTTAAGCAAGGGGGATTTCAGTTGTTGCTATGCAAAATGTTTATTGTAGCGATAAGTGTCAAATGAAGTATTCAGAATTCAGAATTCTTTGCGGTTTGCAGAAAAAAGGCAGATTTGTCCACAAAGCATTCTGCACATTGAGGTCTTAGCCATGCCATTCGTTCTTCTACTGCCATCAGAGGGCGGGCAGGTGGTGGAAATCCTCTATAAGACCGTTTCCACAGAGCATGCTGCATAGTGAGCTCTGATCTACATTAGTTCTTTCACTGACATCAGAGAGTGGACTGATGGTGGGAATCGCCTATCGGTAACAGTATTAAAAATTGTTCCTTCCTTAGCATTAAAGCTGCATAGTCCGACGAAGCATCAAATTTTCAAGACCAAAGTAATTTTCTAGATTTGATTCTACACATGTCACTTAGATATAGATGTACTTATTAAACATGTTGCCACATAGAAGGGGATACTGAGATAATTTAATAGAACCTGTTACAGCTGAAGCCTATGGTGCCAGAGTTTTGGTGTGCTTGCCAAAACTAATTTGACATGTTTGCACATCAAATATCTCAAAAGTTGGTCATTTAAAATAAAAGTTACTTCAAAGTAAAGTAAGGCAGATTATAACAATCAGTTTGATATATGTATCTCAGAAAATTGACAGAAACTCAAAACCATCGGACTATGCAACTTTAATGTTTAAGTAGTCTTTCAAAGTCCTGTCTAGTCATTCCATGTGATACCAGAGCCGGGTTCAGCATCAGGATAATGTGACTGAGTGGGATATCAGGTCATGGTGCTGGTATCCTGGTCTCCCAGTGGGTCAGTACTATACAGTCGCCATGAGTACACACTGTCACAAGTCGGTACCCGTCCTGATATGACCTTAGATGTTGCCAGGTCGTAAAACCCCCAACAACCAACCAACCTAGAGCGTCGGAACAAACATGAAACATTTACTAATAATAATAAACAGATGGGAAATACAATAAATATCCAAGAAATCCGGTTTACAAGTGTGATAAAATTGTGTACTTGTAGGGCATTCTTAGCGTATGATATGAATTTTGCATGTTGATGTCAGACGTTAAATCTTATGTATCTATAGCAGCTCTTGTGTAAAATTTATATCCTCCAATCCTCTAGAGCCTGTCCAACGGAGGGTCAGAATGTGTAATGTTGGTCGGGGGGGGGGGGGGGGGGGTGCTGGGAGGGAGGTGGAAGTGGAGGGGCAGATTACATTGTGCGGTCGGACAGCCCTGATTTCATTATGGCTGCCATCTCTGCACCACATTGGACAATTACACAGCGGGGCAGGTGCTGCCACCCACCGGCAAACGGCGCGAACTACCCGTGACTGCGCGCTCAATGCGAATCGATACCCGATGAACTTGGGGGTGGTAAAAGTGGACAAAAACTCTGCGAAAAAGATAAAGTGACGGCGGAGTGCTAAAAGTCGCCCACTACGCACACCTTGGCCGCGTACACCTGGTGATGTTGCTATCAGAGAGCCGCAGTCGACCCGCAGCAGACGACCGTTTCATTAGCCCGCTCCGCCCTCCCGTGGCGCTGCCTGGCGAGTTGTTTACACGTCACCGACGTCCGCTGGTTCCACGACGGTGGGCCCCCCTCCCACCCCCGCGCGATAATAGCCGGGTCGGTGCCTAGTTCCACAAACAGCCGCTGCGCGGCGCAGCGCGACACGGCGCACCATAATGGCGGCTCGCGGGGGAAGAAGCGCCGAAACCATGGTAACACGAGACGGCCGCCACCTAGCGGGCGCGGGGTGCGAACAGTTGGTCGGGTGGCCCCTGGGCGTCAGTGGTTGCCGTGGTGTGATGCTGTCAGGTAGATGCTGTGGTGGGCGGGGAGAGGGCGGAGGTCGGGGGAGGGGATGGGCGGAGGTTGGGGGTGGGGGGGGGGGGGGCGGGGGAGAAGACAGATCCTCCCCTCCTCCACTCCGCGACCAGCTGAACTGAAGCCACTCTACTCTGTGTTATGTAGATTTGACAGGTGCCTCAGTCAAGGAGGGGGTCGGGGGGTGGGGGGTCAAAAACACCCCTGTTGGTGTTAGATTAGCGTACTCTTGCGATGCCTCTCAGTATAATGGAGAGGGAATAATTGTAGTACAGATTGTCGCCGATAGGTGCGCGCGTGTGTATGGTGGTGGGGTGGGGTTATGGGATGGGGGACAGGAAGGGGGCTGACAAACCAATAATTATTATTTTAGTCAATTGTGCCATAGATCTTTATATCCAAGGAGCTGCCACCTTTATTTATTTTCAATATATTGTTATTATGTATCTAAGCATGGAGTAGCTAGACATAATTATTATCAGCACTAAATTGGTGACTAATTGAGCCCCCCCCCCCCCGCCCCCATCCTCATCTCAAAATAAAGTACAACTAAAACTGCTCTGTAGCTGTAAAGGTTTTGTGTTGGACTAGCGCTAAGGGAAGTTGACAAAACACTTCGCAATATATGCAGCCTTTCACCTCCGTACGGAATAAGTACAAAAGTAAAGTAGAGTAAAACGATGAATATAATGTATTTATATCAGACAATTTCTGAATCTCCATGCAACTTCAAACAAACAAAAAGAATACACAAGATAGCGACAAAACTTACGTATAACCTAAAGACCTGATCAAGGTGTTACGTAACTAACTTCCAATGTCACGTATTTATTTCACAAGGATGACAGTCGCTTCCGACAGCGACAAAAAGTGAAAATCTGACTTTCTGTAAATTTTCTAATGATAAGCATATTATGAAGGGAAACGACTCATTAAGAAGAACAAAACCGGAAATATGCCGAAAACTGGAAATTCCTTATCCTTGATTCAAGTTACATAGTCTAATGATTTTGAGTTTCTGTCATTTTCTTAGATAAATACATTAGGTTGATTGTTATAATGTACCATACTTTAGTTTGAAGTGACTTTGATTTGAAATGGCTAACCTTTGAGATATTTAAAGTGTGAACATGAAAAATTATTTTTTGGCAAAGATGCCAAAACTGTGACACTAATCGGATTTAGCAATCTGCTTGTAGCCATTCTGTAGAATAAACACGTCCTGACCAGGTATTGTGCCGTGCTAACGGTCCTTACGTGTGAGTTCGGGTAATCTGGCCGGCTTGTGGGGATCTGGGGATGAGGTAGACTGTAGACACACGGCTGGTTTAAAGCCACAACCAGTCAGTCTTATCGTAACAACAGTAAGCTGCAGGTGACACGCGAGGCATTCTTAAAGGTGCACAGTCCCATGGTTTTGAGTTTCTGTCATTTTCTGAGATAAATATATTATTGATTTCCCATAATCGATCTTACTTTAGTTTGAAGTAACTTTTATTTTAAATGGCAAAGTTAGGAGATATTTAAAGTGTAAATATGTCGAATTAATTTTGGTGTGCTTGCCCAAACTTCGAATCCATAGGTTTCAGCAGTAACAGGTTATATTAAATCGATTTAGTATGCCCTTCTATGTAGAAACACATAGTTAATAAATGCATCAGTACCAAGTTGGATACGTATGTTTGAATCTAGATAAGTGTTTTGCTTTGAAAAATTTGATGTTTTTATCGGACGATGCCACTTTAATGTCAACGTCACAAAGTATCTTACATCACCAGCCTGAAATTAACAGCAATGGGTTTCTGAAACAATTCTTCTTTCTTTTCACTAAGTACTGGAAAAGTGTTTTTTTTAATCGTTAAAAAAACAAATTAGCTAATGAGCGTTGGGTGGGGTGTGCTTAATTTATGCTCTTTAACAGGGAAGCTTTTAGTGTTTAAATAAATTAGAAACTCTATCAATATCAAGGATGGACATTTTTGAAGAGTCGTAAAACCTTTCTGTCGCTAAAAAAAAAAAAACACACACAAAAACAATGAAGGACAAGCTTATTTTGTAGTTGTAGCGGAAATATAATAGAATGGTATTTGGGTTTTTTAAACTAATATTTAAAAAAAGTTATTTGTACATTGTCCCAAGTGTGCGCATGCACGTGTGTGTTTGTATCATAATGTATGTGTCGGAACATATGCGCTCAATTGCAACCCCATATTCTTGACATAATAAACCTGTGTGGTCAAAATGAGAAGCAACAATTTTCCTGTTAGGTTGGTTCGTTGGTGGGGTTTTGTGTCCTGACAACATATAACTTCACATCAGGACGGGTACCGACTTGTGACTGCGCACTCATGGTGACTTTATAGTGAGGCCCCACTGGGAAATCAGGCCGCTGGCACCATGGCCCGATATCCCACTCATTCACATCCTGACATTGAGCTAACCAGTGCATGCCCTATCCTATTAATGCCGAGCACCAGGCTAGGAAGCGACAAGTATCAATTTGATAATACCGACCCATCCAGGGGGAGGCTAATGACTAACATGTATACATAAACAATACTCAAAGAGGTGGAAGATGAAATCACCAAAATCCAGCAAACGGAAACTGAAATAGCCCTATATGGGCGGCGCCATTTGTATACTCATTTTGAATAGACGGGATTACAATTCCAACTGCACATGCACTGAAAACGGCATTGGCAGCAAAGCAAATGCATACGGCCATTGAGTTTGCTGATACGCGTAGGGCAAAACATTGATTTTATTCAAAATTATTAGAAATCCATAACCACAATTTGGCATAAACATGTGTGCACACATGCAATATAATGATCTGATTAATATATCTAAGACAAAACTAGCCATAGTTAAACATTTTGAGCTTAGAAACATGCAATTCCACACAAAACAATCAGTCACTTCAAGGCTGATATCGACATCACTATTATTAATTCTTGTTCTAAATATTAAAATGCCAAATATGTCAACGGACACTTGTTTCAGAGAAATATATAACCAATATCTGATTAACCCTACTCATTTTCTAGTTCTACATATGTCATTAACCATAGGATATAAATAAAAACATGAATAAAATAAGTAAAACTAACTCTGGCTATGGCTCTAACACTAGTCTGAGTCCCCAGATTTGTCTAAATCTAGAGGCACATGGCATAAGATGTGTTGATTATATTGATGTAAATGTAATGCTGGAATGGCGATGTAGTCTATAACAAAAAACCAGCAAACGGAACCGGAAATACCTCGTCGAACTTCGCTACACAGTAAGCAGGGTGGATGACAGCGATTGGTTAATAATATACTCGTGTTGATAAATAACTAAATAAATATATAATTCTCCTAGCATTGAGCGGGGGTCGGTCCTAACTAAGCATTGCTTTTTCATATAAGTTATTTCCCCGTCAGGTGTAGTCGAACATTGTGTCATTGTACCCATAGACACAGTATTTTTCTTAGTATATCATTTCCTATATCGGATAAGGTATCTAATTGTACCTTGAATACGCAAGGAAGTGTGTCGTAATGTATGTGTCGGAATATTTGTGGGGAAATGTTCCGGGAAAACGATGTAAATAGATTGGGAGAGGTTGAAACTAGAAAACTACTGGGCGTCCTTACTGACCTTAGGTAGGAATAGACGGTGCTGCCACCCAGTGGACGACAGGGGCACTAATGCGACTGCTGGCTGCAGCTGTGCACATTGCGACCCAGCGCTGTATAATACACGGATGACAGATTTCCGCTATTTCGCGGATTTTTTTAGCGACTTTTCATAATGCTCGATTAATGTTTCCAACATGACATGGATATATGTGACAATAATTGGTCAGTCCGAATCCTGTTCTTATATGACCTTAAACCTTGCTAGGATATAAACCCAAACAAATAGAAAAGCAAGGAGTGATTTTGGATAGAAAAAGAAAATTTCTGGCAAGGGCGATAATAGTCGAACCAATGACAGTGGGACGCTCTCCAAGGATAGTGTGTGCTGACTGGTCAGTGGAATGGAGCTAGGATAGTGCTACACTGCTAGGACAGTTTTGGATGAAACCTGACGTCCCTGGTGGGATTTTCCATGATTCCTTCACAGTGCCTAAGCCTATAGGAGAATATTTGCGTTTTCTCGGAAATGCATTGTTGGTTTCTCCTTTTAATAATAATAATAATTATTATTATTATTATTGCTAGGATAGCAACGCTATTATTATTGGAGCAGCATTATTTACAGATAACCTCACGATAGATATCGGCTTTGTTTGCCGGAGACCATTCTGATTCCTGATTTTAATAAAGACAGGACACAGTATGGGTTGCACGGGGCGGATTGTTTGAGTCAGCAATGACTACACTGTCGGCAGGGATCAAAGGCTGACGAGGAACCCAGTCAGATGCCACTTCAGTCATGGCTTGGAATGCCGTGGTTTTTTTAAAAAGCCATCCTCCAATCTCGGCATAATGCTGACTTGACTGACTGTCGGCTAAGTTAAAGCTTGACATAATGCCAACTGACTGTCGGCTCAGTTAAAACTTAGCATAATGCCGACTGACTGTCGGCGCGGTTAAAGCTCGGCATAATGTCGAGTATTATTAAGACGAGCCTACACGGGTGAGTAGTTGTTTAGTAAGTGCCCCCCCCCCCCCCCCCCCCCCCCCCCCCCCTCCGCGGCTCGGCTCCGTGTGCCGCGCCGCCGGCCGCGATCCCCGCCGACCCGGCCGCGTCTCCCGCCGATGTCCCCGCCTAGCCGCGCCCCGGGCACGGTGTCAATCAGCTAGGATACGCGACTGCGGAATATACACCTTTTATATTTTATTTTATTTTTGTTTCTTAGCCAATTGGTGTAGATATGCCTCTTCCCTGCTTCCCCGCTTCCCCTCTTCTCCTCTTCTCCTCTTCCCCTCTTCCCCTCTTCCCCTCTTCCCCGCTTCCCCGCCCCCCCCCCCCGCGTCCCCGCGCCCTCTCATTCTACGGGTCCCCGGCTCTCCGCGCCCGTTACCAGGTAACCCCGGTAACGGTCATCGGCGTCTGACAGTCCGGCGGGCGGGAGGGTGGGAGGGCGGGGCCCCTTCTCCCGGCTGCGAATTCCGGCCACCATCTGGGGCTCCCGGCGCCTGTACGCCGGCCTTATGTCCAAGTCCTCGCCGCCTTTACAACTTCCCCCCCCACTATAACCTCCCTCCGCCCCCGCCATTCCCTCACCCTGACCCCCCTCCCCTGATCATTAGTTGGACCCTGCATTTCTACCTGCCCAATTACGGCTTGGAGGTGTGAGACCCCCCACCCTCACCCCTACTCCTGGCCTTGTGTAACCCCCCCCCCCACCCCCGCACACACCCAAAGCCCTAGCTGTGACGGCATTGTTGCGTCATCGATCGACCAAAGCTGCCCCTCTTACTAGTCTTACTAGTAAATCGGACCTGCTGATTCTGACTTCATGACTTTGTGGCACTCTGACTTCATGATCTTTGACCCCTGCATTTTTATTTTCAATTAACACTTCAACTCTTGATATGACGTCAGATGTTACCAGGACGTAGAACCCCAACAAACAACTCACCACTAACACCAGTAACAGTCTGCATGTTCATTTAAACACCTTATTTTATTCCTAATTGAGTATCTTATTCATGAACTGTAGATGTATTAGTGGGAGGACATAGATAATGTGATTGTGTGGGATATCGGGTCATGGTGCTGGTGGCTTGGGAATGACTAACTGAGCTGCCTGTACTGGGCAGGCTGCTGCTGCGCATGCGCATGCCCATGTATATGCCCCTACCCCTACCCCTGTCCCTGTCCCCTGCTACTCTTACTATTTCTATATGTACCACATTATCTATGGTGTGTATGTAGTATATGTGATGTATAAGCAATTATGCGAGTATAAAGGCGCGGAAGGGAATTCTCATATTATTGTTCGTTATTACTGATATTCAGTGCGATACTCTCTGTCTGGCCCTCTCCTAAAGGGGCTGTCACATTAGGGTTTTTTGCGGGAGCGTACGGCGGCGTAGGCGCATTACGTCATATACGTTGGCATACGCTACGCATACGCTACGCATAGGCCGTCATGTGCCGTCGTACGCCGCTGTAATATATGTATGTATGCTGATACACGCCGGGACCCAGATATAACCGGAATGTAACTAGGACAACCAGAGGTTGAATAAAGTCAGTCGTTAACTTGAAGTCACCGTGTCGTGTCGACTCGTATCTTACAGCCGCCATACGCTTTCTCCCGTCCGTCCATCCAAATTTTTTTGTGCATGCTAAAAAAATCTCGACCTATGGGAGCATATGGTTCATACGCTACTCATACGCTACTCGTACGCCGGTGTACGCTCCTCGTACGCTAGGGGTGCGCCAGCGTAGGTTACGCATACGCTCAACTTGCGTCACCGGCGTATCTCTAGCGTATGTAGCGTACGCATAACCTACGAGTTATGTATGGGAGCGTACTCCTAGCGTATGCACAGCGTATTCCAAGCGTATGCCCTAGGTCTCGACATCGATCTTGACTCATACGCTACTCATACGCTCATACACTATGCATACACTACGCATATGCTCCGCTACGCATAGGTTCCATATGCCAATCAAAACTGTCAAAAAATGTCACAGTACGCTCTCATATGCTCCTCATACGCTCCTCATAGGTTACGCATATGCTCAAAAACACCCGATAGGTCACCAAAGGTCATGATAGGCCGGCACGCGCAGGACTTACGTAGGTTTTCAATACGCTCCCGCCATACGCCGTAATGTGACAGGGCCTTAACGTGACAGGTGGCGCAGCCCCCGGCACCAATCCTGACCGGGACGCACTACTGTGTCATTCGCACCTGAGAATGATGTGTTATAAAAGCCATTTATATTTATAAATATAGGCAACATGTTTATTGCTGCTAATATTGTTTATTTATATATATATAATTATTTGCTGCATCACTTCAATGGGGGACATCCGGGGTAGTTCATTTGTTGACACTAGATGGCGCATCGGTACCAGTGGTCCTAAACGGCCATTGAGAATGCACTGAGTTCGCCGGTACGCGTAGTGCAATACGTATATTTTATTCAAAATTAATAGAAATACAGAACCCTAACCTTAGAAATTTAATATAATCTATTCGTTGTATGTTTTCTATATGTATACCAAGCGGTTTGTCTCTAGGTCTTGTGGTTTTAGAGATATTTGACTTCTTCTGTATGAAGATTGCTCACGGCCATTGACAATGCACTGAGTTCGGCGGTACGCCCAGTGCAAAACGTTTATTTTATTCAAAATTAATAGAAATACAGAACCCTAACCTTAGAAATTTAATATACTGTATTCGTTGTATGTTTTCTATATGTATACCAAGCGGTTTGTCTCTAGGTCTTGTGGTTTTAGAGATATTTGACTTCTTCTGTATGAAGATTGCTCACGGCCATTGACAATGCACTGAGTTCGGCGGTACGCCCAGTGCAAAACGTTTATTTTATTCAAAATTAATAGAAATACAGAACCCTAACCTTAGAAATTTAATATAATGTATTCGTTGTATGTTTTCTATATGTATGCCAAGTGGTTTGTGTCTAGGTCATGTGGTTTTAGAGATATTTGACTTCTTCTGTATGAAGATTGCTCATAGCCATTGGGTTTGCAGTGTGACAGTGTGCCGAATAGGCCCACTGGTTCAGTGGCGATGCGAACGGCAGGAATTTGAACTAAAAAGTCGGAGGTCCCCCATTGCCTTGGGTCAGCACCCCATGCACTGCTAGTGGCGCTCAAAACTGTACTGTGATTTTGGCTTTATATTTACCAATAGGGCTGGCATTTGCTCAGCCAGTTCCTGTTTACCCAAATAATCTTGTTTCCTCCATGTATGGTCTCTATTCCCCCTCTTTTCATTTTGCATAGACTCTATTTATATACACATACACACATATATATATACACAACCGGACGCGGTGGCCGAATTGGTAGAGTGCAGGCTTCCGGTGCAGAAGGTCGAGAGTTCGATTCCTGTTTGAGTCAAACCAATGATATACAATATTGATACTTGTCACTTCCTAGCCTGGTGCTCCGCATTATTAGGATAGGGCAAGGACTGGTTAGCTCAGTGTCCGGATAATGCCACTCAGTGGGATATTAGGTCAGGGTGTCCAAGTGGGGCTGCACTATAAAGCCACCATGAGTGCCCACTGTCAGAAATTGATACCCAACCTTAGATGTTGTCAGGACGTAAAAACTCCAACAAACAAACAATATTATATATTCCAATGAAATAGTTGACGCTATTACACCTGGCCGTTTACCCGTCGCCTGAGAAATGGTCTGACTTTGAGCATGTTCATCATGCTTTGCTGGGCAACCCGCTTTGGTGGGGTTTTAATCCCGGCTCTGCTTAGCGGCTTACTGCGTCATTCTGAGGCGCGCTGGTCGCCATGGCCACCAGCAGCAGACATTTTTTTCCCGCCAGTCCGGATTGATTGAAATGACAACCCTAACCTTATTTGAATATAATTATTTTGAATATGTTTTCTATATGTTACCAGCGGTTTGTTTCTAAGTGGTGTAGCTTTAGAGATATTTCACTTTTTCTGTATGAAGATTGCACTGACACTCAGAATATCCCAACTTTCACTATTTATTATCTCTGTTTTTAATACTTTCAGCATAAATTGCTCTTAGGTTACATTAAATACTTCAGATCTTCCTCTTCAATCGCGCATTAAGATATTTTTAATCGATCCACTGAAAGTTTTTTAATTTATTTTACAAAAATAAATGCTTAGTCAACTGTCTTCACGGCAGGGGCTGCGATCGCGCCGGGGTTTTATACCATGACACCGGCCGGCGTCTCGACACTGCTCGCTTGTCACCTCCCGTTCCATCCTCGCAGCTCAGCAATCCGTGTTTTCCCGTCAGCCAGCCGCCTCTTTTGGCGCTCACCAGGTGGCGCCAGCGCCGGCCCACAATCGGAAGTGCCGCGGCCGTCATGTTGGCGGTGGGCAGGGCACTTCCGTTGGGCGGCATCTAGGTGCCGGACTGGCCGCCAGAGGGCCACGGGGGGAGGGTGTCGGTGCCGGTGTCTCACTCAGGTAGCCCGGATGTAGAGGGGTGTTTCGGCACTCACCTGGCGGCGGTTTTACCAACTATCACTTCAAGTTATTCACCACATACTTACTCTTCACCAACTCAACACCCTAGATTTGTTTAGTTTATTTTTTTTATTTTTTACATCCTAATAACATATATGGTCCTATCAGGACGGGTACCGACTTGTGACAGTCGGTGTGCACTCATGGCAACTTTGTAGTGCTGCTCCATTGGGAGATCAGCCGGCTGGCACCATGACCTGATATCCCAGTCCTTGTGTTGTCCTTGTCCTTTTGTTGCAATGCTGAGTGCCAAGCTAGGTACTAACAAGTATCAATTTTATAAATCGTTGGTTATTAAATCTCATGACCTTCCACACGGGAAGCCCACACTCTACCGATCGGTCCTCTGCGTCCATTCACCACCCTAGAACTTGTAGGTGCATATGTATAATATATATTGCAAAGACTAATTATTAATGTGGCGTTGGTATTAAAGTGACTTTAAGTCAAAGAAATAAACCCTTGTTTACAACTGCTGTTATATAATATAACAGGTGCACATGTAAGCGTCGGAAGGGTGATTGCACCAGGGAGCCTAGATGGTGTAATGGTTAGGCACTCACACCAATATGACACAGATTCCCTCAGTGTCAGCATAATGTGACCGAGTGGGATATCACATTATCAGGTCATGGTGTTGATGGCCTGGTGTCCGAGTGGGGAAGCACTATAAAGTTGCCATGAGTGCACACTGTCACAAGTCGGCACCCGTCCTGATATGACCTTAGATGTTGCTAGAACGTAAAACAACAACAAACAAACACACCGGAATGGCAGAAGTTTGGATTTGTTTCCCCCCGCCCCGCCCCCCACAAGAGTAGCGGCATTATTTGTCCTGTGGTTACACTACCCACTTCCAGCGTGAGATATCGTGGGATCAATCCCAAGCTGGGTTAAACCAGGGGGTGGGGTGTGGTTGGGTGGTGGTGTGTTTGTTGGTGGTTTTGTTTTTTGTGTTGTGTTTTTTTTTGGTTGTTTGTTTTTTTTGGTTGTTGGTGTTGGGGTGTTGTTTTTTGGTGGTTGTGTTTGGTTTTTTTGTGGTTGGTTTGTTTTTTTTTTGTTGTTTTGTGGTGTGTTGTTGGGGTGTGTGTGTTGTTTTGTGGGGTTGTTTTTGTTTTTGTTTGGTTAAACCAAGGACTTGGGGGGAAAAGTACATTGGTGTTTGTTGCTAACGTATTTTGTGCTTGACATCACTAGGATAGTGCAAGGACATGAGGACTAGTAGGTTCAGTTTCAGGATAATATGCCTTAGTAGGTTGGCATCCCAGTAGGGCAGCACTATAAAGCAGGCATAAATAAGTCCATGCTGTCACAGATATTGTTAGGATGTTGGTAATGCCCCGATTAAAGTTACATGATCCAATCGTTTTGAGTTTCTGCCATCTCACTAAAAAAAAAAAAATGTTGTTAGATAAATATATTAGATTAATTGTTACAATCTACTTCATTTTAGTTTGAAGTAACTTTTACTTTTACTTTAAATGGCTCACTTTGGGAGATGGTTGATGCGAAAACATGCAAACTTAATTTTAACGTGAGTAGCGAGATGCTGGCCATTGGGCTGTGTTTACCCATTTTCGAGCATAGCAAGATATGGTAGCGCCAAACTGCAGTAAATGTTTAATGAGTGCACCTATAGGAGCAAATTTAGCTAAGTGTTTTTGTTTTTAAATTTTTCAAGGATTATGCGGGTTAAAAACCAGATGGAATGGCCAAATGAGTTGAGCGCCCGCCTCCTGTTTTGGTAGGTTATGGAAATCGGTCGAATCAAGCCAATGACTTAAGAATTAATATTTTTCGCTACCTAGCTTGGCATTCAGCATTACTAGGATGGGGCAAAGAGCAGTGGAATGAGGATGACCAATAGACTACATCACGGTTCCAGCGGCGCGGTGCATTGTGGGATGCGTCAGAGCAAAACAAACCCGCGAGGAGCACATGGCACATGCTAATACACTGGGTGCAGCTATGAAATCTGCTAGTTTCAGCTCATCTCAACTCTTGTTTGAAACAGAATACCAACTAAAAAAATATATATAATAAATTAAGATATTAATCTTTTATCCAGCATTGCATTTACATCAATATAATCAGCACATCTTATGCCATGTGCATTTAGATTTAGACAAATCTAGGCACTAAGACTAGTGTTAGAGCCAAAGCCAGAGTCAGTTTTACTTATTTTATTCATGTTTTTATTTATATCCTATGGTTAATGCCATATGTAGAAATAGAAAATGAGTAGGGATAACCAGATATTGGTTATATATTTCTTTGAAACAAGTTTTTGTTGACACATTTGACATTTTAATATTTAGAATAAGAATTACTTCTGGCTAATCGATGGTGATATAAACATCAGCCTGTAAAGTGACTGAAATTGTATGTTTCTTAGCTCAAAATGCTTAATTATGGAGAGTTGTGTCTTAAACATATTCATTATATTATTATATTGCATCCTTCCGTCCATATTTGTGCCAACTTGTTATGTATTTATATTTATTTTGAATAAAATCGAAGTTTTTCCCTACACGTATAGGCCAACTCAATGGCCGTAAGCCTTTGCTTTGCTCCCAAAGCCGTTTTCAGCGCATGCACAGTCGGAACCGTGATGTAGTCTATAGTCCACGATTGAAAATTCCCCTGCTTAATCAACTAATGACCCGCCCTTAGAAAAACCCACAAAAAAACAACTGATGACCACCCCCCCCCCAACCACACACACACAAACACCCAAAAAAGATTAACTTTTTGAGAAATGGCTCGGTGGAACTTTTTGAGAAATGGCTCGGTGGCAACGGCATGCTCCGTTTGCCACCCAGGGTGGCGATGGGTGCCCACCTGTTCAGACTCGACACCAGGCCCTTGCACAGGTAGCCGGCGTGTTGGTGGGCGCGCAGAGGTAATCAGGGTGACCCCCCGCCCCGCCCCGCCCCGCCCCGCCCCGCCCCGCCCCGCCCCGCCCCGCCCCGCCCCGCCCCGCCATCACACGCCACACTGGCCTCCCAAGATGACTAGTCACCAAGAAAATGCAATATTTGTCATTTCCAAATGTCATCAACCCTGTCTGACTTAAGGGGTCCTTCACAATTATCAACATTTTCACATGCGTACAAAACATACACTTTATCATTACCCCGACCCCCCCCCCCCCCCCCAACACGCACACACAAAGTGTACAATAAAAGTGGACTGTAAAGATCAATTTCCGAATGTATTTATCTTAAATAATATAGATACTAAAAAGCATCAGCTTATGTAACTTTAAAATTCAGTTTTTGTCATGTTTCTTTTGATGAATCGATTAGACTGATGATTACAAATGGATAACTTTGGAGATATTTGAAGTCAATGCATGAATGATAATTTCAGCAAGCACACTAAAACCTGTTGAGCTTGGGGGGAATATGACCCAGATTCCCTCAGTGTCAGCATAATGTGACCGAGTGGGATATCAGGTCATGGTGTTGATGGCCTGGTGTCCCAGTGGGGCAGCACTATAACGTTGCCATGAGTGCACAATGTCACACGTCGGTACCCGTCCTGACCTGACCCTAAATGTTGCCAGGTCGTAAAACTCCAACAAACTATAGTGTAACTATGCACTATACTATAATACTAACTATAAGTACTAACTTCCCCCCCCCCCCCAAAAAAAAAGACACCCGTGGTGGCCTAATGGCTAAAACACCGACCCCTCCTCACACCCTGGCAGTGCTAACATGCGCACACGTACAGTGTCTGTACGCGCCACTCACTCCGCAAACAGTACACCCCGGGTGCGACTCCTGCCGCCGCTCCAGTCCCAACTCCCGCACCTGTGGCGCCGGGCCCGCCACCCTCCCAGCGCCGGAACCGACACAGCCCGAGTGCCACTCGGCGCGCATGCGCAGCACCCGCTGTGCTAACTTACACACATAGCCCGCACATGCGCAGTGCTAACACCCCCTTTACGCTGACGCCGCTTGCGCCACCTCCACATCCGTGCTGACTACTTACTAACTCCCTCCCCTCTCCCCCTCTCCCATTCTCCCCCTATCACACTGTCCTCCGCGCCCCTCCCCCCCCCCCCTCCCCTCCCCTCCCCTCCCCTCCCTCCCCTCCCCTCCCTCCCCTCCCCTCCCCTCCCTTCCCTCCCCCCTTCCCCTCCCCCCTTAACCCCCTCCACTCCCGCTCCCTTCCCATCCCTCCCCTCCTTTCCCCTCCCCTTACCTGCCCTCCAACCCCCTCCCCTCCCTCTCCCCCCCACTTCCCCCTCCCCTCACCCCACTTCTCACCCACCTCTCTCCGTCTGCTACTAGTACCAGCATTCAGGAATCTGAAAGCAACCTGTGCTAACACAACAACGCAGGGGCGAGAGAATGTGAATATCAGGCTTCAGCAGTAATATGTTTGATTAAATTGACTTAGTATGTATTGTATTCCCTTCCATACGGCGACAGAATGTTTAATAAGTGCACCAGTATCCAAGTTGGGTATCTAGGAGCAAATTGAGGTCAGTGTTTCGGTTTAGAAAATCTGTATGCTTTCATCGGATTAACAGCTTTTAAGCACTTTAAATTCTTTTTTATTTGTGAGCACTCTTGGGGTCATTGTGATAACAATATCCTATCTTCTCATGTCAGTACTTGGTGAAGAACAGGAGAATGTAGTGTGAGTGTGGATGTGTATGTGTGAGTGTGGGTGAGGACGTAGGTGAGTGCGTGCGTGTGTGGGTGAGTGTGAGTAGCTTAGTGAAGGTATAGATTGGGGACCATGTGTCTAGCTCAGCGAAGCAGCTCACTACACTTTGTGGTCTAGAGGGGGGGGGGGGGGTTGTATGGGTAGCTAATGGGTGTGGGTATGGGTGGGAGGTAGTGGGGGTTGGGAACGGGTGGGGAGAGGCCTTCGGAGCAGCTCACTTTGTGCAGAAGACCCTTCTGCGGCGGCGCGTGACTCTGTCACGTGACACCGGGAGCAGCGTCGTCTGCCTTTTTGTGGTCACATGACGCGGTCGAGATGAAAGGGCGGGAAAGTGGTAATCCCGGCTGAGCGCAGGCTGAGATGATGGAGGTCACTTAGGGCGGGATTTTCCCCTTCCCCTGCCACCTCTTCTTCCTCCCTCTCTTCCTGCCGCCGCCACCTCCTCCTCCCCCTCCTCCTCCCCCTCCTCATCCTCCTCATCCTCATCGCAATCCCTCCCCTCATCATCTATCCTCATCATCCTCCCTCCTCATCCTCCTCATCATCATCATCCTCATCATCATCATCCTCCTCATCCTCATCATCATCATCATCCTCATCCTCCTCGTCCTCCTCCTCTCTCCTGTCCTCTCGTCCTCCTCCCCTCCTCCTCCTCCTCCTCTCCTCCTCTTTCCCCCTCCCTCCCCCTCTCCCCTCCCCCACTCTCCCCTCCTCCTCCTCCCTCCATTCTCCTCCTCCGCTCCTCCTTCTGCCCTCTTCCTCCCACGCCCTTCATCTGTTGTCGATTGGGAATCAGCTGTCAATTGTGAACCAGCTGTCAATTGGGAATCAGCTGTCAATTGCGATCCAGCTGTCAATTGCGAATCAGCTGTCCACTGGGGTTCAGATGTCAATAACTAATCAACTGTCAGTTGGAGCGTGATGTTTGTTGGGGGTTTACGTCCTAGCAACAGCTAAGGGCATATCAGAACGGATTGGAGGGGGAAGCGACAGTCAGTTGGAAAGCAGCTGTCAGCCGGGAAGTGGTCAAGAGCGTAGTGATACCCCAGAAAGAAGCGCCACTGACTTTCTCAGCAAACAACTAGGGCTGTAGCTGGTGTAGTTATAGAGCTGCCCGCCAGGAGATGCCCCAAGAAGTTTGCCAAATGGCTCCCACCGCCTTGCCGGCCGTCCCTGAGCCTATTAATATAATAATAGCCGTTGTCAGGTGTCGACTGGGGTGTAAATGATAACATTGATGTGACTGCGGGCGATAATGAGGGATTTTCTGATCTGAAGCGATCCGATTCAGTTATCTGGGTCAGAGAAGAGGCACGGGGGTAGCGTGTTAACAAAGGCAAATTAATTTGATCTCATCATAGGTCTCTCCTACATTGAGACCCGCGCAAAAAGCGTAATAATCGCCTAAGAATTAAGGAAGCATCAGAGAAGTTCTTTTTGTATGATTTTTTTAAAACCTCAAATATGATGGGGATGGAAATCTTGTAATCTTTTTTTATATATTAAAAAAAATTAAAACTATAATTTGATGAAAGCATAACTTTTTCTGAACCATAACATACAGCTGTATATCCTGATATGACCTTATATGTTGCCAGGGCGTAAAACTCCAACTAACAGCCACACAGCTATATGTGATTCCATGTATCCAGCGTAGATACGGATACGCTCATTAACGTTGCATTGTCCGATTGTTTTGAGTTTCTGTCACTTCTTTAGATCAATATATTGATCGTTATGAGATACCTTACTTTAGGTTGAAGTAACTTTGATTTGAAATGGTAAACTTTCGAGATATATGACGTGCAAACAGGCAACAATAATTGTCAATCACATCCCTAATACAGGTACTGTTGTATACACCATCACCATTTGGTTGCATTGTCTGAATCATAGAAACTGTTGGAAAGGCTACGAGGAATATGAAATAGCGTGGTTGAACAACCACCACCACCAACAACCAACACAACCACCAACAACAACCACCAACAACGACCACCAACAACAACCACCAACACCATAACTGATAAATATCAATTGCGCCTCTTCTTTCAATTCAAATTCATCACCCATTAATTGCAGCGTAGTGCCGGCAGGTGGCGCGTCGGGCGGTGAGATGCGCGCCCGGCGGCGGGACAATGTGCTGCCGGGGGCCGGGCGTGCACCGGCCGGGCTGCCGGGCCCGGACGGGGACGGGGGCGGGCCGTGGGCTGCCGGCCGCGCCCCGCACCAGCACCCGGTAGCGATAAAGTACGAAGACCGTGCAGCGGTCAGCGCCGGGTCTGCCCTAGCGGCGGGCCGGGGAACTAGGCCTGCCGGGCGCACGCGCCTGATCACTGCGTCCTGCATGAAAAAGACCAATATGGCGGCCACCGTCTTCAAATACCAACCGCACGCCTGGTACCATCTATATATGTACTGTTACCTGGTTACCTGGTTGTAGTTAGTTACCTGTTTTGGTTGCCATTGTCTGGTTGTCACACCCCCATTGCCGTTGCCATGGTATTTTTCCATTTCAAGTTGTTGGTTTCTGTTTTTACTTAAAGCTGCATAGTCCGATGAAAACATCAAATTGTCAAAACCAAAGCAATTATCTAGATTATATTGTAAGTATCTAATTTAGATATTGATGCATTTATTAAGTAAGCATTTGTTGCCACATAGAAGGGAATACTGAGCCAATTTTAATATAACCTGTTTCTGCAGAGGCTTATGGGGGTTATGGTTTCAAGAGTTTTGGCATGCTTGCCAATACTATACTAATGTTACATGTTTGCAATTCAAATATATCAAAAGTTAGACATTTAAAATCAAAGTTACTTCAAACTAAAGTAAGGTCAATTATGACAATCAGTTTAATTCTATATTTATCTCATAAAAATGGCAGAAACTCAAAACCATCGGACTATGCAACTTTAAGGTGTTACATAGTTAAATATTTCTAATCATTTCAGTGGGAGGCTCGCCAGTCAACACCGCGTGAATTAGTGCTATCGTTACAGTGCATACGGATTAAACTGACAATCTTGATTTAATCCACAGAATATCATAATCCAATCATGGACTTTGAGCAGCTAGGTGAATGAATGAAGCGTATCGCATTGTTCTTTTCAGGAAACCCAAACAGGTGCATTTATCCCCGGATAAAGCTAAGATTCCTTACATGTGGTATGCGGTATGCAAATGCGGCAAAAAATCGAAACGCCTTGAAGTCAATGGGCTACATCCCTTACACACGGTATGCGAATGCGGCAACTCGATCGGTCCCTGTAGCGATCGGTGCGGCATGCGGCACGCAGTATGCGAATAGAAACGTCAGTCGCACTTGTCCATTAGTTCTAGACTAGGAGAGGCGACTGATCATTACGGAACGGTCACACACAGGGGTGCTGAGTGGAAACATCTGGTAGTGGTGGTGGTGGTGAGTCGCTTGCCGCTTACCGCGTAGAAGGAATCCTCCCATTCGCATACCGCATACCACGTAGAAGGAATCTTAGCTTTAGATGGCCAGATGAGTAGGGTGCTAAAAATGGAATGTCGGCAGGCCTGTCCATTTCGCCACTCTCCACCTATCGGGGTGGCTGAATCAATAAGAACGCTGGCCGGCTTACTGTTTTGGAGGTCATGGGTTCGAACCACGGCCGACTCAAACAAATGACTTATCAAATTTATATATGCAGCTCCATAGTCTGGTGCTCAGCATTAATAGCCTATGGTAATGAATGGTTTGCTGAGTGTCGGGATAATGTGGCTGAGTCGGATATCGGGTCATGGTGCTGGCAGCCCAGTCTACTACTTACTAGTGCACTATTAGTATAAAGTCAGTATGAGTGCACACTGTCATAAATGGGTACTCATCCTGACATGACCTTAGATGTTGCTAGGGTGTAGGACAACAAGCAAACAATGCATACATATGTATATATGTACAGATATATATATTTATATATTTACACATGAATATACTTTTATATATGTGGTATGTATGGATGGATGGATGGATGGATGGATGGATGGATGCACGTATAAATCGATGCTGGTGGTCTGGCTCTTAGGGTGTGACATAGCTTCTATCTACTGGTAAACCACACCTGTTGATTAGAGGGTGGTAAGTGTGCCTGTCTCAGGTGGGCGTCTGTGCGTACTTAATTACAGGTGAGTCGACATCCAGGGGGCGCCACCCTGCGCGCGTGGGGTCCCGGTGAGGGGCACTCAACCAATAGGTCGCCGACGATGTAGGCATTGTCAGCACAGGCAGGCATAGCGATATCTCCATGTATTAGCAGGCGTTAGTGGTGCAAAGTGGGATTTGCCAGCTAGTGTTTGCACTGCTTGATTGATTTATACTTGACGGAAACCGCGCAACCAGGTGAAGACTCAGCCATGTGGGTGGGTGGGTTAGTGGGTAGGTTGGTGGGTGAGTGACTCAGGGATGAAAGATCTCCGCGATTCCGCGGATTTCCGGGATTTTTCAATCCCGCAGCACCATCAGCGTACACTAATATGTGATGCTGCAACCGCAGCACTATCAGCGTACACTACTAATACATGCTTCAAACGGCGCAGCACTATCAGCGTATACCAATATATATGTAATCTGACTTCCGGGAATTTTCCGCGATTCCCTGAGTATGCTAAACCTATGGGAGAATATCAGCATTTCCGCTTTTTTTCCCGGAGACCACTTTCATCCCTGGTGACTGGGTAGGTGAATGAGTGGGTGAGTGAGTGAATACGTGAGTGGGTGGATGAGTGAGTGGGTGGGTGAGTGAGTGGGTGGATGAGAGTGGGTGGATGAGTGAGTGGGTGATTGGGTGAGTGAGTAGGTGAATGAGTGGGTGGGTGATTGGGTGGGTAGGTGGTGAGTGGGCGAGTATAGCTATACATCCTAGCAACATCTCAGGTCATTTCAGATTGGGTACCGACTTTCGACAGAACACACTGATGGCGACTTTATAGTGGTTCCCCAATGAGAGGTTGTCGTCAGCAAGGTGATGATGGTGGTGATGGCGATGAGGAGGAGGAGGAGGGGGAGGAAAAAGGGAGAAACTGGAGAAAAAGAAGAGTTTTAAGTCACAGCTAGATAATATTTATAATTAGTTTCAAATCATTAAATAGGTAAATATTGATAACAGTAAACAAAAATAGTAAACGAAAGTAATAAGAATGAGAATCAAGGAAAATGACGATTATTATTAATGTTGGGGTAAGTTTGGGGGATGGAGATGCGACCTTTCATCATTGATATGATAACTTGTTGGGAGTACCAGACATGGTGGTTGAATCGGTAGAGCGCAGGCCTCCCGTGCAGAAGGGCGAGAGTTCAAATCCCAGCTGAGTCAAACCAATGACTTACAAAATTGATAATTGTCACTACCTAGCCTGGTGCTCGGCATTACTAGGATAGGGCAAGGACTGGTTAGCTCAGTATCAGGATAATGTGACTGAGTGGGATATCGCGTCCTGGTCCTGGCAGCCTGAACTCCGAGTGGGGTAGCATTATAAAGTCGCCATGAGAGCGCACTGTCACAAGTCGGTACCCGTCCTGATATGACCTTATATGCTGCCAGGATGTAAAACTCCCAACAAACACAACACACACATTTTGGGAGCATGTGTCACTTTGGCCTATATGAGTATGTCTGGGCTTGTCTGGTTCGATGTGGGAGTTGGAGGTGAGGATGTGGGGGTGGGGGTAGGTGCGTGTGTTGGGGCTGGGTGGGGGTTGGGGTAGGTGCGTGTGTTGGGGCGGGTTGGGGTAGGTGCGTGTGTTGGGGCTGGGTGGGGGTAGGGGTTGTGCATGTGTTGGGGGTGGGTGGGGGTTGGGGGTAGGTGGGTGTTTGGTTGGGTGGGGTTGGGGGGTAGGTGCATGTGTTGGGTTGGGTGGGGGTAGGTGGTGTGTTTGGGGTGGGTTGGGGGTTGGGGTAGGTGCGTGTGTTGGGGCGGGTTGGGGGTAGGTGAGTGTGTTGGGGCTGGGTGGGGTAGGGGTAGTTGCATGTGTTGGGGGCTGTGGGGGTTGGGGTAGGTGGTGTGTTTGGGCGGGTTGGGGTAGTGCGTGTGTGGGGCTGGGTGGGGGTAGGGGTAGGTGCATGTGTTGGGGCGGGTGGGGGTAGGTGCGTTTTGGGCTGGGTGGGGGATGGGGTAGAGGTGCGTGTGTTGGGGTGGGTGGGTGGGGTAGGGGTAGGTGTGTGTGTTGGGGCGGGTTGGAGGTAGGTGCGTGTGTTGGGGCTGGGTAGGGGTAGGTGCGTGTGTTGGGGCTGGGTAGGGGTAGGGGTAGGTGCGTGTGTTGGGGCTGGGTGCAGGTAGGTGCGTGTGTTGGGGCTGGGTGGGGGTAGGGGTAGGTGCGTGTGTTGGGGCTGGGTGGGGGTAGGGGTAGGTGCGTGTGTTGGGGCTGGGTGGGGGTAGGGGTAGGTGTGTGTGTTGGGGCTGGGTGCAGGTAGGTGCGTGTGTTGGGGCGGGGGAGGGGAGTCTTCCTGGCCTGTGATTGACGGCTGTGGGGACTGTGACTAGTATTGGTATGTGTCAGGTGTGTTTGTGTGTGTTCCCGCAATCTGTTTGTGTGCTGAGAGGGTGTGGATGTCCACCCCCCACTGTCAACTCTCCCTCCCCCCACCCCCCTCCCATGGGATAAGTCACACAAGCGCAGGCATTGGGAATAAACTTAAAGTTGCATAGTCCAATGAAAACATCGAATGGGTGGGATTCCGTCATCAATGACCTAGAGGGGTTCCCACACACAGAGGAATCCATGGAAATCACCAAGATTGCCGCCACAGAAAGCTCTAAATTAAACTTTGAAAGTCTAATAATCTACATGATTTAATCAATTATTCACACAAATAGTTGCTGGTTATGATAAATAATCATTTACGCTTCATATTTAGCAATTTTATAGATTGCAAATTCTGAAATATCTTCGAAATGAACCCTTTAAAATAAAAGTTAATTGACAGAAGTGAAGGATTCTGGGGCAACAACTGGAAGCCATCATCAACTGGTGTAACTTTAACAGGGCTCGCGGCAGGAGTCGAGTGGGTGACGGCGTTTTGCCTTTGATGTCGTAATGCAATTACATTTTGCACGCAATTCGATGCGCTGAGAAAAGCGAAGAATTTATCTAGATGACTGCTCGGATGCTGGATAGATTTCATCGAGGAATTATAAGATTTTTTTAAAATTCTGATTTATTCGCTTTTTTCTCTCATCCCATTTTTTAAATTTGTTTAAAAAGTATTCTACCAAGATTTGTTATTGTATTGCATCGACGATAAACTATTTCATGTTGATGCTCTGTAACACTAACAGACCTCCCACACGAAGTGAGTTGTATGTATATATCAGGGATATTTCTATCAGGCTGATAATGTGTTGGGGAATGCTTGCTGATGGACTCCAATATCGGTGGAAAATATGAATTTGTTCCGAAATTAAATGCAAGTGAGGCATATTTACAACTATTTGTGTAATATATAGATATTTAAAACAATTGTATTTTGAGTATCGTAATAAAAAAAAAAAGATCACCCACCACCATCAACAACAGCAACAGCAACTACAACAACAACTACCACACACCACCACCACCACCACCACCACCACCACCACCACACGACGACGACCATAACCATACACCACCAACCAACAACAACCACCACCACACACCACAACCAACCAACCACCACCACCAGACACCACCACCACCACCAGACACCACCACCAACCAACCACCACCACCGCCACCTTACATACAACTTGTTGTATACCTTTAGTTATTGAATCTCATTTGCAAATTTTTCGTGGCATATTGAATTATATTCAGAGGTAGAACACCTCACCTACGCTGTCTCACCGCTCCCACACCCACACCCACAACCACAATCACATCCCAGGCAAGCTCATCCCATCCCATCTTCCCATCAACCACTCCCAGCTCCCAGCTCCCCCCCCCCCCCCCCCCCCCCATCCCCTGCGCGTCCGGCGGTAATAGAATGGTGTTGGGTTTCGTGTAACTGCGGCCCACTCGGGCTCTAAACGCTTCCATCTCGGTGCCCGGCCCTCTAATCTACATCCGGGCACTGATTGAGAACGCCGGCCACGGGCCGCTCTCAGCCGGCATCGGGCCGCCCTCAGCCGGCATCGGGCCGCCCTCAACCGGCATCGGGCCGCCCTCACCGGCATCGGGCCGCCCTCACCGGCATCGGGCCGCCCTCAGCCGGCAACGGGCCGCCCTCAGCCGGCAACGGGCCACCCTCAGCCGGCATCGGGCCACCATCGTCAGCCCTCAGCCCTCAGCCCTCAGCCGGCATCGGGCCCGCCCTCAGCCGGCATCGGGCCCGCCTACCTACCGCCGTGTTCCACCTACATGCACCAACTGATATGACCTTAGTTGTTGCTAGGACGTAAGCCAACAACAAACAAACATGATATACACATATTACATATATTACATTCTGATTTGTTCATTTCATAATCATATATCATATTATTATTAAGCATGTTTTTGTGGAAAGCCAAAACTTTGTTCCTGGCAACATCAGGACGGGTACTGACTTGTGACAGTGTGTACGCATGGCAACTTTATAGTGCTGCCCCACTTGGGAGACCAGAACGCCAGCACCATGACCTGATATCCCACTCAGTCACATTATCCCGACACTGAACCAACCGTCCTTGCCCTATCCTAATAATGTTGAGCGCCAGGCTTTTAAGTCATTGGTTTGACTCCACGAGGGTTCAAATCCCACAATCTACCAAACCGGGAGACGGACGCTCAACTCATGCAGCCATCCCGTCTGGTCTAAACCAAAACTAAGCGATAACACTTTAAAAACCCAACATTTTCGCAAAACAAAATAGGTTTAGAAATTCCCGGAAAATGACAGCTCATGGTTAAGGACATGTATTGGAAAATGATGGCTTACGGTACTGTTATGGATTATGTTCGGCCAAGAGGTGTAGGAACCCTGGGTTCTGTATTACTACGCGCCTGTACGTAGGTTCAGTGAATAGGTAGGCGTGCCTGTCTACAGGTCTACAGTATGTGTATGTGGAATGTGTGTGAAGAAGTAACATACTGAATGTCATGTTGACAGAGTTATAGCTCTTCACAGTTAATTTAATATCATTTTCTTCTCTTTTTAAAACAGTAACTTTTTGTTCTTGTTGCTAGATGCACTGTTTTTGTAGCTGAAGATTCTCACATCTGGGTGGGGGTGGGGGGTGGGGTGTCAGTAGGTGTGTGGGTGTGGATGTGGGTGGGTGGCGCTGAGGTGTGACCACAGGCGCTGATGATTACAAAGACGCCGGGATTGAGTGCGCTTGTCTTCGGCGGGTGTGAGGGAGGAGTGGCTGCGGATTAACATTTAGATGATCACTAGGTGTGGTGTGCGAGGCAGTGTGGGTGTGGGTGTGGGTGTGTGAAGCGGGAGATTGATAGAATAATGATGTGACTTGCCTCTGTTATTGTCTGAAATCCAACACCAACCGAAAGGCCGGTGTAGACCTTGTCTGATTTGGCGGTTATAAGATTAAGATTGTTTTATCAGTAGTTTAGTTTGTTGCAGGTTTTTTTTTTCGCGGGTTGGTTTGATATTGACATTGAGTGACATGATATGATTCTGAGCTTTGTATGTTATGTATAAAGAGAATATACACACACACACACACACAGACACACACACACACACACACACACACACACACACACACACACACACACACACACGCACACACACACGCACACACACATACAATATATATAAGTCAAGGTCAGAGGTCAATATGATAGTTGAGGTCACACGGTCATGACAGCCTACAAGTTCCGACATAAATTTTCCGGTTGGACGCCTACGAGCCTGAAATAGTTACATTATATTAACAGTCAGATTTACATCGCCCACATTGTTTTAATTTATAGATACACGATATTCACACGCATGCGCGTTAGAGCTAGATTTGAGGTTGTGTGTCATCATTCTGAAAGCCTCGCAGAAGCGTATCGTATAAATTTACATAGCGAGTGAAAGAAACCTACATGGTAACTGAGCATTTTTCACTACTAATAATGTACAGCCCTCTAAAAGCGTAATATCGATGAAAGTTTACTTATTCAGGCATATGATTGTGCATTAGTACTGACATGACATTGTGAAATAACAGCTGTATCATAGAATTTGCTGAATAGGGGCTAACAAGAGACGCCTGTTAGCAAAAAAGATGGCGATCTCCGCGATCAACACAGTCTTATAATCCGTTTGTGGGCTGATCGTGCGTAATTTCAGCCGATCACAAAAGGAATCCATGATCCATTTCCCAGTCTAATATTTGCGGGCTTAGGCAAGATTTACTGATAATTTCATGCAATAGCCAAGCTGCAAATTGCAAGGTCGGATTTTGTTTACTTGGTGAGCTGTCAAAACCAGTTCATAGTGATAGCGTTAGACTGAGAGAATTTTACAGGAAGATTTCATAAATAAACTCCGCTTTTCTTTGTTTTTAACCACCAGTTTTTATAACTGTTATAACATACAGAAACCTGGATCACTTATGGTGCATTGTTTCTTGCCTATAACATACAAAAGATAGATAAAAATGAAAGTTTTGACGACTACGCTCTTACCGTTTTGTACTGTAAACAAATGCAGTTGTGGTCTAGCCGCAAAAAAACGGTCCACAACCGTGGTTTCATTCGAGGCCACTAGGCGTCGCACGTGTTGTGAATATCATCTATTATATGATTTATAATATGTAGTTTATTCACTAGGGATGTTAAATTTCCGATTTTGGGTGAATTTCCCAGTGTTTTTTTTTCTAGGTCAAATGTGTCATCTCTCATTCTTATCATTGGCCATTGTCAAAGTCAGATATTCGAGTTAGATGTAGCTATTCTACATTAAATACAATACCACTTCCTATATGTATGTGTAACAGTGTGTAGTGTGCTGTGTGATTTCCTCCCCTCTCCTCTCTCTCCCCTCTCCCCTCTCATCTCTCATCTCTCCTCTTGGCTCTCTCCTCTCCTCTCTCCTCTCTCCTCTCTCCTCTCCTCTCCACTCCTCTCCTCTCCTCTCCCCCTCCCCTCTCCTCCCCCCTCCCCTCTCCTCCGCTCCCCTCCACTCCCCTCCACTCCCCTCCCCTCCCCTCCCTCCCCTCCCCGCCTCTCCCCCTCCCCTCTCCTCCCCTGCCCTCACCTTCCTTCCCCTCCCCCCCTCCCCTCAACTCCCCTCACTCCCCCCCACTCCCTTCCCCCTCCTTCACATCTCTTTGCCCCTTTCCTTTCTTTCCCCTCTCCTCCACCCCTCACACACCCTTCGCCCCCCCCCTCCCCCCTCCCCTCCCCTGCCCCCCTCCCTCTCCTTCTCCCCTCATCTCTCCACTCGCCCCCCCCCCCCCCTCTCCCGACCAAAGTTATGTTGACCCAACTGATCAAGAGCTCTGGGAGGTGTCAGAACAGAGAATAATATGCCTTCTGTGGTAATAATGTGTTGCATATTCTGTTCATATAGCGAGCTTAAGTTCATTAATGGTGTCCTAAGTGGACATCAATTTAAAAAAAAATTAAAACAATGTGTGCAATGTAAATCTGACTGTTAATATAACGTAACTATTTCAGGATCCTAGGCGTCCAACCAGAAAATTTATGTCGGGACTTGTAGGCTGTTATGACCGTGTGACCTCAACTATCATATTGACCTCTGACCTTGACCTTACTGACCTTGGATGTCGAATCCGGCTCAGCGATCGCCTGAGAGTAGTTGCCAATGGCAATGTCCATTTTGGAGTGGAACGAGCGAAATCTAGTTCATTAATAATAACAAAAACAACGACGACAATGACAACACCGACGATTTTGTTTTGTTTTGATTTAAATCTGAATATAGCTACGGTGTCTGCTTCCGTTTAGATTTCCAAGCAGATTATGTAGAAATCTAGATATCTTTCACATCCCCAAACTGGATCCCCGATAGTTATTTAATCATCGGTGTGCATTTGTCTATTTGGCTAGCCCAAACCAAAAAAAATAACCTCCTGTCAAGTAAATGGCTTTTAATCTATGTTGATATCCATTTTAATGCTCAACGACTTTGTCTGTCTAATGAAACAGATATGGAACTGACTGCTGTAAAATATTGCTTTAAATTGTTGAAATTTATTTATTTTATTTACCCCTCCCCCCGCCCTTCATGATCATAATCAGGTTTATGTTGACTGTAATTGTTTTTGTTTTGTCCACTTAGGATCCCATTAATAAACTTAAACTCGCTATATTAATGTCCACTTAGGATCCCATTAATACACTTAAACTCGCTATATTAAAGTCCACTTAGGATCCCATTAATAAACTTAAACTCGCTATATTAATGTCCACTTAGGATCCCATTAATAACCTTAAACTCGCTATATTAATGTCCACTTAGGATCCCATTAATAAACTTAAACTCGCTATATTAATGTCCACTTAGGATCCCAATAATAAACTTAAACTCGCTATATTAATGTCCGCTTAGGATTCCATTAATAAACTTAAACTCGCTATATTAATGTCCGCTTAGGATCCCATTAATAAACTTAGACTCGCTATATTAATGTCCACTTAGGATCCCAATAATAAACTTAAACTCGCTATATTAATGTCCGCTTAGGATTCCATTAATACACTTAAACTCGCTATATTAATGTCCGCTTAGGATCCCATTAATAAACTTAAACTCGCTATATTAATGTCCACTTAGGATCCCATTAATAACCTTAAGCATATGCTATTAATGTCCGCTTAGGATTCCATTAATAAACTTAAACTCGCTAAAGGAACAAAATATCCTAATCATTACCACAGAGGGTATATTCTATACACTATTTGGGAGGTGCGTGCGTGCGTGCGTGCGTGCGTGCGTGCGTGCGTGCGCGCGCGCACACAAATTTCCTGAAAGAAGGTTGTGAGTGCGCGAGGTAAACACAGTGGGAGGATATTTGTTGGGGATGAGTTAAAAATTAAAAGCAGTGTATGATATAGTTAGTTACGACATTTAATAGGCATTTAATTCAACAACAGCAACAACACAATTTTATTTTGGTTATGTTTGAAATTTAAAAAATCATTTTAATTAAAAAGATTTTTTTTAAATTTAAATTTTAGTTTTAGTTTTTTTTGGTCAAATCAAACTTCGTTATCTCTGATCACCTTCCATTGTTGATTCCTGGGCATATCACAGTGTCACCAACCTGAAGGTACTGAGAATCTTTGAGATTTTACATTGTGGATGTGACCAGAGTGGTGGTGACCACAAGCTTTCTAGGTTGGAGGGTTTTTTTTTAATGGGCTATTTGAGGGCATTTCCAAGGGGTTATAGGGTTGATATTTTAGCATATGTATATCATATTTACTTGTATTTAAAGCTGCATAGTCCGATGAAAATATCAAATTTTCAAAACCAAAACAATTATCTCAATTTGATTCTACATATCTAACTTAGATACTGGTGGCCTTCTTAATCATTTGTAGCCACATAGAAGAGCATACTGAGGCAATTGAATAGAACCTGTTACTGCAGAAGCCTATGGTGTCAGAGTTTTGACAAGCTTGCCAAAATTAATTTTGCATGGTTCCACTTCAAATATCTCAAAAGTTAGCCACTTAAAATAAAAGTTACTTCAAGCTAAAGTAAGGTATATTATAACGATCAACCTAATGTATTTATCTCAGAAAATTTCAGAAACTCAAAACCATCGGACTATGCAACTTTAATCAAAAGAAAACTGTAGTACAGCATATGAATTAGAAAAAAGCAAAAGTAGTTTCTCGTGAGGTGACTCGAGAGGTGACAGATCAGAGCCTTCTATTTCCGTGACTCAGGAATTTTGTGGGCGTTGGCAACACTGATAATGACATCAAACCGCCATCATCTCTTTCCATTATGACGGAACTCAACAGGCGATGAGGAGAGGACAGAGGAGGGGCGGGGTGTGTGTGTTACGTCACAGGTTTGTGTGTGCCACGTGCTCACTGTGACGTCACGTGACGAGGTGTTGTCGGGACTGGCGCGGTTACGCCGCTAGCTCTCCCTGTGGCGGTATTTGTAAATCCTCCTAATCGTGAGTCAAGTGGTGAATCGACGAACCGGAAGTGACTGTCGGTGCTGCCCCCTGGCTAGGCAGGCGGGCATTAGGGGACGTGATTCTCGCGAGAGCTTTGTGTCAGCTGGGTGGGGGAGGAGCACTGTTTGGTATTTTAATTTTTGTTGTATTTCTCGCTGCGCCATTCTTCGATAGCCTATGCTGTCTGCATAGGCTATAGAATGGCTATATAACTAACTAGGCTATATAACCAGATCGGTTTGGTTTTGAATGTATGTATTCCCTCCTTTCCCGTGGGAGGACCTGTAGGCATTCCCTCCCTTCCCATAGGAGGACCTGTAGGCATTCCCTCCCTTCCCATAGGAGGACCTGTAGGCATTCCATCCCTTCCCATAGGAGGACCTGTAGGCATTCCATCCCTTCCCATAGATGGACTTGTATGCATTCCCTCCCTCCCTGTGGGAGGACCTGTAGGCATTCCCTCCCTGCCTGTGGGAGGACCTGTATGCATTCCCTCCCTTCCCGTGGGAGGACCTGTAGGCATTCCCTCCCTTTATGTGGGAGGACCTGTATGCATCCCCCCCCTGCCTGTGGGAGGACCTGTATGCATTCCCTCCCTTCATGTGGGAGGACCTGTATGCATTCCCTCCCTGCCTGTGGGAGGACCTGTATGCATTCCCTCCCTTCATTTGGGAGGACCTGTAGGCATTCTCTCCCTTCATGTGGGAGGACCTGTAGGCATTCCCCCCCTTCATGTGGGAGGACCTGCAGGCATTCCCTCCCTTCATGTGGGAGGACCTGTAGGCATTCCCTCCCTTCATGTGGGAGGACCTGCAGGCATTCCCTCCCTTCATGTGGGAGGACCTGTAGGCATTCCCTCCCTCCCCGTGGGAGGACCTGTAGGCATTCCCTCCCTTCATGTGGGAGGACCTGTAGGCATTCCATCCCTGCCTGTGGGATGATCTGTAGGCATTCCCTCCCTGCATGTGGGAGGACCTGTAGGCATTCCCTCCCTTCATGTGGGAGGACCTGTGGGCATTCCCTCCCTCCCCGTGGGAGGACCTGTAGGCATTCCCTCCCTGCATGTGGGAGGACCTGTAGGCATTCCCTTCCCTCCCTGTGGGAGGACCTGTAGGCATTCCCTCCCTTCATGTGGGAGGACCTGTAGGCATTCCCTTCCTGCCTGTGGGTGGACCTGTAAGCATTCCCTCCCTTTGTGTGGGAGGACCTGTAGGCATTCCCTCCCTGCCTGTGGGAGGACCTGTATGCATTCCCTCCCTTCATGTGGGAGGACCTGTTGCATTCCCTCCCTTCATGTGGAGGACCTGCAGGCATTCCCTCCCTTCATGTGGGAGGACCTGTAGGCATTCCCTTCCTGCCTGTGGGTGGACCTGTAAGCATTCCCTCCCTTTGTGTGGGAGGACCTGTAGGCATTCCCTCTCTGCCTGTGGGAGGACCTGTATGCATTCCCTCCCTTCATGTGGGAGGACCTGTTGCATTCCCTCCCTTCATGTGGGAGGACCTGTAGGCATTCCCTTCCCTCCCTGTGGGAAGACCTGTAGGCATTCCCTCCCTTCATGTGGGAGGACCTGTAGGCATTCCCTTCCCTCCCTGTGGGAGGACCTGTAGGCATTCCCTCCCTTCATGTGGGAGTTCCCTTTCCCTATTGACACTAAATGACAGTTATTTCCCATGTAGTCATGTGTGGCCAGTCCCCTCCCTTATCACACAGTATCAGGACATCTAGCCAATCATCCCTTCACCCCCCCCCCCCCCCCTATTGAGCTCATATGACCCTCTGAATTATATGTTTGAGTCACATGTATTCCATTTGATAAATCTGATCTTTTTTTCTCTCTTTCCAGGTTTGACCAGTCCAGTTCGGTCGTCAAGGTTACTAAGGTGAGAGATGTTTATGTGGTGTTTAAATTTTTTTTTTTTTTTTATTTTTTAAGGAAAAAAGGTGATGTATATTTCTTAGTATTTAAAAGATACACACACATAACGCACACATAACGCACATAACACACATAACAGACATACACACACACCACAACACACACATACACACACCACACACGTAGATCGTGGGATCGTGGGTTCGAACCTTGGTCGAGTCAAACCAATGACTTGAAAATTGGTGCTTGTCGCTTCCTAGCCAGGCGCTCGGCATTAATAGGACAGGGCAAGTGCTGGTGTGCTCAGTTTCAGGATAATGTGACTGAGTGGGATACCAGGTCATGCTGCCGGCGGCCTGGTTTCCCAGTGAGACAGCACTATAAAGTCGCCATGAGTGCGCACTGTCACAAGTCGGTACCCATCCTGATATGACCTTAGATGTTGCTAGGGCGTAAAACAACAACCAAACAAACACACCACACACAAACAGCAACTGCACACAAGTAGTGAATATCAAACCATACCATGTTGGATTCGGTATTTTTAAAGGGGGGGGGGGATGTCAAATGGACCATTTGAAATGTGAACCCTCCTGGCCCCCTGATAACGCCCACTGGTGCCTGCTGGGCATGCGCAGTTATGTATCTGGGGCGCGGCGGGTGGCGGCCCGCGCGCACTCTTGATTTATGATAAACACAGGTTGCTCCCCATTCAATTGTGGCTCTGTGTCTGTGCATGAGCTATTTTATGTGTCATACCATTCTTTGAAGTTTGTTCTCTTGTCAAAATTCCGTTATTGATTTTGTGACTTTGGAGGGTGGAAATTGATTCGCTACTGACTTAGGCCCAAGGAAAGGGGGTTATATTTGAAAATAATTATGGCAGCACTATATAGGTATGTTACAAAAAAAAAAAATTACCATATAGAAATGATACTCATACCATTGTAAAGAGCCAAACATATGCTTTAAAATAACACCAAGATCATGCATATTGGTCTAGTATTAAGAAAGTTATGATTTTTTTATTTATTTATTTAAAATGGCATGTTTTTTTTTGTCCTGTAATTCGACTGAAACAAAGGGAATGGGTGTGACCCTAAACAATGCAAACTGAATGAAAAAAGTGCATAACTTCAGTAGTTTTCATGATATGTACATGTTAAATAATGGGGGGGGGGAAGCAACAAGTAAAACAAAACAAAATAGCAGACATAAATTGTGATTAATAGAAATAATTTAGTGTGCTTTCGGTATAATTCACTCATGCTTGATCATAACTGAGCCATTACATCAATGTCAAACCCTTAATGGACCTGCTGTCGAAGGCTCATAACACAATGCAATTAAGCTAAGTTGATGCTCACACGACTGTTGAGGAGCGACATGAATACATTGATAAATCATAACTTAATTATTGGATGTAATGGTTGCCCCCCCACCCCCCACCCCACCCCACCCCCACAATCCGGATCCCAAAATGCTGCAACAACCCGTCTCTGCCTTTTACACGGACAGAGGCTGAACACTTAATCACCTTAGATTCAAGTTGCGTAATCTTTGAGTTTCTGTCATATTTAAATATAAATGTGAAGTTGATTGTTATAATCCTTTTCCATTTTATTTCCAAGAAACTTTGGGTTACAAATGGTTAACTTTAGAGATGTTTGAAGTGAAAACATTGCGAATATCTGCATTTTGTTTCTGTCTGAACAATTCAAATGTATTTGAAGCTGGATAATACGATGAAGGCAGCAACTATTTTTTCTAAACCAAAAACAGGTGGCAGGCATGTGATTTCTCCGATTTTAACTGGAATTCCGTTTTTTTCCCCCTGGCTGCTGAAACCGGAATTCCGGGTTTTTTTTAAATTCGTTTTTTTTTCTGGCTGCTAAACTACATGTGAAATACACTATTTGCATCCCTCTCGCGACTCAGTGGGATGCTGTGTGTCCCCACGATAACCAAAATCACATGCCTGAGGTAGCTAGATTTGATCCTACATATCCAACTTCGATAATGGTGCTGCATAAACGGCAATACTATTACTAAGTCAATTTAACAGAACCTGTTACTGCTTAAGCCTATGGTGCCCGACATTTCGGTGGCCGAATCGGTAGAGCGCAGGCTTCCTGTGCCAGGGATGAAAGATCTCCGCGATTTCGCGGATTTCCGGGATTTTTCAATCCTGCAGCACCGTCAGCGTATACTACTAATAAATGCTTCAAGCGCTGCAGCACGATCAGCGTATACTACTAATACTTGCTTCAAACGCTGCAGCACTATCAGCATATACCAATATATATGAAACCCGACTTCTGGGAAATTTTCCGCGATTCCCTGACAATGCTAAAGCTATAGGAGAATATCCCGCATTTCCGGGGTTTTTCCCGGAGACCACTTTCATCCCTGCTGAGCGGAAGGTCGGCAGTTTGATTCCCGGTCGAGTCAAACCAATGACTTAGAAAATTGGTACTTGTCACTTGCTAGCTATGCGCATGGCATTATTAGGATCGGGCAGGACTGGTTAGCTCAATGTCAGGATAATCTGACTGAGTGGGATATGGTGCCAGCGACCTGGTCTCCTAGTAGGGCAGCACCATAAAGTCACCATGAGTGTGCACTGTCACACCTCGGTGGTATGACATTAGATGTTGCCAGGACATACAACCTCAACAACCAACCAACCTTACTCCCCCCTCCCCCGTCCCCCCTCCCCCCCCCCCCCTCCGCCCCCTCTCCCCCCTCCACCACCATTCTAGCCTATTTCGGCGGGACTTGCGTTGGTCCAGCGAGTACACATATGGGGAGGCAGCGCCCTCTGATATTTGGGTGTCATCTGGTCGGGCATCCAGCATGAAAAATGGCGCCGGTCGGAAAGATGGCACCAGCAGCGTGCATATATTAATAAGGACGCCATTAGTCTTCGGCTGCCATCAGCGGGCCACGCCCCCTGCTGTGCGGATACACACACTACGCTTTTGTTTGTTATCAAGATCAAGGGTTACACCCCACCCCCACCCCGCCCCCCTCTTCTCATCCTCCCCCACCCCAACCCGCCCGTGTTGAGTTACTTTTTGTTATTGTCGTCGCCGTCACAATAGGGTTAAACAAAATTAGGCTAGATCACCCACGCGAAACCTTACCGAGAAAGACTATACATTTAAAAAAATATTTTTTGTATATTATTATTATTATTATTATTATTATTATTATTATTATTATTATTATTATTATCATCATTTAAACAAATTAATTTGGTTAAAGTTGCATAGTCCGATGGTTTTGAGTTTCTGTCATTTTTCTGAGATAAATATATTAGATTGGTCAGTATAATCTACTTTACTTTAGTTTCAAATAAGTTTGATTATAAATGGCTAACTTTTGATATATTTGAAGCGCAAACCTGTCAAATTAGTTTTGGCAGGGTCGCCAAATAGGCTTCTGTAGTGACAGGTTCAATTAATTTGACTCCGTATTCCCTTCTTTGATGCCAGGACGTAAAGCTCCAACAACCAATCCCGTCTATGCAGAAACAAATGTTTAATAAGTGCTTCGGTGGCTTAGTTACCTAGTTAGAATCAAATCTAGGAAATTGTTTTGGTTTTGAAAATTGTATGCTTCATCGGACTGCAGCTTTAAATAAATATTATTATTTTAAAATATTTTCTGTGGATTTATATATATTTATATTGTTATTATCATTTTGTTTGTTTCTAAAAGAAGTATTGTCATATCATTTTTGTTGGAGACCTTTTTTTTACTGATGAAATGGTGGAAACTCAAAACCATCGGACTATGCAACTTTAACGTTTAAAGGGCCTGTCACACTACGATGTATAGCCTTAGCGTATGCCGACGTATGTGATTTTCGACCAACCCGTCAGTGTACATCGTCATACGTTATGTATACGTTGGGTATGTTCCAGATACGTTGCCATGCGTTGAGGCTCGTAAAAATTTCGACGCGTGGCTCATACATTGAACGTATGCTGTGTGTACATTCAGGATACGTCGGCATACGTTGGGAGTACATTAGGGATACATTGGTATAAGTTGCTGCATGTTAGCCCTACGTTCAGCCGGTGGGAACATGCAGTCAGCGTACAGTCCGCGTACTGCCAACGGATGCATTACGTACTCCTAACGTACTTCGAACAAATGCCTGCCATATCTCCAGCCTATTTAACGTATATGCCATACTTCTAGTGATGGAGTGACGTATGTAACATTGGTCAACATTCCGTCAGCGTTTGCGAGTGTTTTGCAAACGTTTTGTGAGGCACATGGACGCTCTCATACGCTAGCAATACATCAGAGATACGTTCTGCATATGTTACATACGTTGTGTATACGCCCATTTTTATCCCCCACCGCTGAAAAGTTTGATGAATGCTGACGTACTGGCAAATTTAAACGTTGAGCACACGCTGACGCCGTTTGTTGTACTGTGACAGGGCCTTTAGGGATGAATCTGACATGTTTCCGGGAAGTAAGAGAAAATAAGAAAGGGGGGGGGGGGGGGGGGGGGGAAACATGGCTTAGAGCTAGTTGTCAGACTGCAAGCAATCCCATGGTGGTGGGCTCCCTCTCCCTCTCCCTCTCCCTCTCCCTCTCCCTCTCCCTCTCCCTCTCCCTCTCCCTCTCCCTCCCCCTCTCTCCCTCTCTCCCTCGCATTCTCTCCCTCTCTCCCCCCTCTCTCTCCCTCTCTCCCTCTCCATCTCTCCCTCTCTCCCTCCCCCCCTCTCCCTCTGTCCCTCTCTTCCCCCGTGTCTCTCCTCTGTCGCTCTCTCATGTGTCTCGTTTTTCCCGCAGTGCCTGTCTCTGTCGCTATTTATATATGCATATATATACATATATGGAGATGTATATATATTTATAATATATATTTATATTTATAGATATGATGTTTCATTTGTCTTGCATCAGGGGTAATGCGTATATCCAGACACTCCTGTCTGTGCTACTATTCAAAGTTGTGTTCGTAAACGCACCTATCGGTGCATAGACCAATTTGACTTTATGCGTAACACACGTGTTTGTAACCATATAGAGTCACCCTCATTGACTCGCAGACATTTCCATTTTTTGTAGTACCTATCTTTAACAAAAATATGCCATAAACTATTTTTTTTAACTGGATTATACTACTCAAACTAACAACTTGTCGTTGCCTTTTCAGTCGGCGGACCAGTCTGTGGCTGAATCTACTGTGGGTGCTCCCCACTCGCCAGCCTCGGTTTCGTCTCACGACGCCGCCAACGAGACTCCGTCATCGTCCACTCCTGCCGCTGGGGGCGCCACTAGCGCGCAACTCAGTGAGGACATCGCTAATGGATACAGGTGAGGATTATTTAGAAGGAGACTATGTTACTATTATCATTATCATCATCGTCGTCATCGTCATCATCAGACTGAACACGGCCGAATTGGTGGAGCACAGACAGACTTCCCGTGTGGAAAGTCGGGAGTTCAAATCCCAGCCGAGTCAAACCAATAGCTTATAAAATTAATACTTGTTGCTACCTAGACTGGCGCTCAGCATTAATAGGAGTGGGCAAGGACTGGTTATCACAGTAACAGGATAATGTGACTGTGTGGGATATCGCATCATGGTGCTGGTGGCCTGGTCTCCCAGTGGGGCAGCACTATGAAGTCACCAAGAGTCTGCACTGTCGCAAGTCGGTACCCGTCCTGATATGAAATAAAACAACAACATACAAACAAACACAAAAGTGGTGCACAGTTTCTGAGAACGACCCATATATATATTTGTTTGGCGTAAAACAGTAAAACCTCTCTAACCAGCCACCTCCAGAGATCGAGCACTCCCCTATATCGATCACATTATTTGGGTTCCAAACGTTCGCCCATACAATACCATTGTAACGAAATAATAAACACAGTAAAACCTGACCGACCAGGATGGGACTGATTTTAAATGCTCCGTTTAGGGTGGTGGTCGGTTTAGGGAGAATGTGGTTACAATGGTATCGTTGGGACCCAAATAAAGCGATCGATATAGGGGAGTGGTCGCTCTGTGGAGGTGATCGGTTAAGGAGGTTTTACTGTATATGGATTTGTTTGGCGAATTGTGTGGCGGTTTTGCTGGTGACTGGGTTGCTGCCCCGGTGACGTGTCAGTGACGCGGCCTCTGAGGGTGTCACCGCCCGGCTAAGACACCTCGCCGTTATGGATGACACCCGCGAGGCCCGCCCCGGGACACTCGTGATGGGTGAGTTTAATACCGCAGTCTGCCGGCCCGCCCGGTCCCAGCGGCGAGCCATAATGTGGGAGGAGCACGCGTGTTATCATGGCTACTGCCACCAGGTGGAGGCAGCGTGGGGCGCGGGTGGAGTGTGGGAGGTTGGGGGGTTGGGGGGTGGGAGATGAGGGGTCTTGGTGTCCCGGTCAGTTCCTCATATTGGCAGGGGGCGCCATTTGTGTGTGTGTGTGTGTGTGTGTGTGGGTGCGTGTGTGTGTATATGTGTGTGTGTGTGTATGTATGTATCTATGTATTACTATTACCTTGGGCTTAGAGAGTTTATATGCTGTATAAGCCATTATACGAGTATAATAAGGCCGGAAGCTTCCATTTTCTCCCCAGCCCTATCTTCTCCCCCCAGTCATCTACTGGTGGAGCCTGCTTAACCTACTAACTTCCATCCTACTCTCACTCAGATCCGTTGGGGGGCGCCACACTTCTGTGCACGCACCACTGCCCCCCCCCCCCCTCCGCCCCCCCTACATGCACTCACTGTACCGCCAGATTTTTCTTTTTTGGTAAGGGGCGTAGTTCCTCTTGCCAGAGATTACATCTCTTACCCACTATCATGTCTTGTGTCTTTCTTATTATGTACGACAACTATTATCTGTTGATATATATTTACTGGATGCGGTAGCGGAATCGGTAGAGCACAGTCGTCCCATGTGGTAGGTCAGGAGTTCGAATCCCAGTCGAATCAAACCAATGACTTATCAAATTTATTCTTGTCACTATCTTCGTACCTAGCCTGGCATTCGGCATTAATAGGATAAGGAGCACAGTCTCAGGATAATGTGACTGGGATATTGGGTTATGATGCTGGATGGAGGCCTGGTCTCCCAGTGGGGCAGCACTATGAAGTTTCCGTGAGTGGGCACTGTCAGTGTCACAAGTTGTACCCATCCTGATATGACCTTGACTGTTACCAGGATAGTAAAACCCCAACAACAAATATTTAGTTTCTAGGGTTCTTGCAGTGCAGCTCAACATATGCTCGAGAACATCAGGTTCTGAAATGATAGGGTGTTTTGGTGGGGGGGGGGTATGTTTATTCTATACTTTTATTCTATACTCAATATGTTCTTTTGTTAGTGTCTTGCAGCCATTTTTCAATTCAGATTTATTTACACAAAAATGTGTAGATATTAAGCTAAGAGGATATAACTTAGTGAGCTAACAATAGCTGTAATAGTAATAATAATTTAGTGTTAATGCGCGTTTGGTGTGCTAGTGAGGAGTAAAAGAGCACTCTTGTAGCCATTCCACGCCTCTGCCGCTGGCCAGGTAGCTCAAAACGAGGGCTGTTGCCACCGGCCCGAAGGTGGGGGACGCTGGCGCCTACTGTCATGCGCAGCGGGGGGGGGGGGGGGGGGGGGGGGGGGCGTAGACCATCTGGACGTGACTAGTTAGTAGGAGAGCTTGTAGAGGGTGGGTGGGTGGTATAGGGGACAGTGTATTGCAGTGCTGTGACCAAAAAGATAGCTACACATCTTGTGTGAGTACTCAGGCTGGGGTACTGAGTGTAATGCAGTGCTGGAAACCGGTAAGATGGCAACGTATCTTGTTAGACTAAACAGGCTTGGGCACTGAGTGTAATGCAGTTCTGAGCTGTGTATGCGCCCCCTCAGATTCCGGCTGTTGTGAGCTGTGTGTGCGCCCCTTCGGGTTTCGGCTGTTCTGAGTTGTGTGTGCACTCCCTCGGGTTCCAGCTGTTCTGAGCTGTGTGTGCATCCCCTTGGGTGCCGGCTGTTGTGAGCTGTGTGTTCGCCCCTTCGGGTTTCGGCTGTTCTGAGTTGTGTGTGCACTCCCTCAGGTTCCAGCTGTTCTGAGCTGTGTGTGCATCCCCTCGGGTGCCGGCTGTTCTGAGTTGTGTGTGCACCCCCTCGGGTTCCAGCTGTTCTGAGCTGTGTGTGCATCCCTTCGTGTTTCGGCTGTTCTGAGTTGTGTGTGCATCCCCTCGGGTGCAGGCTGTTCTGAGTTGTGTGTGCACTCCCTCGGCTTCCAGCTGTTCTGAGCTGTGTGTGCATCCCCTCGGGTGCCGGCTGTTCTGAGTTGTGTGTGCACCCCCTCGGGTTCCAGCTGTTCTGAGCTGTGTGTGCATCCCCTCGTGTTTCGGCTGTTCTGCGTTGTGTGTGCATCCCCTCGGGTGCCGGCTGTTCTGAGTTGTGTGTGCACTCCCTCGGATTCCAGCTGTTCTGAGCTGTGTGTGCATCCCCTCGTGTTTCGGCTGTTTTGAGTTGTGTGTGCATCCCCTCGGGTGCCGGCTGTTCTGAGCTGTGTGTGCACTCCCTCTGCATCTCTTCCGAGAAGCATGTAGCAACATCCCACGCTGGTTCTCGGCTTGGCCTGGTCTTTTTACTGAATAGCTCTGAATAAGTAATATTGTAATGGGGTATGGGAGACAACCCTGAGAGGCTTTTTATTTTATTTTATGTTATTTTATTTTAACTGTTTAAGGGGGTGATTACTTTAGTTGTGTTTGTGTGGAAGCTGCTCTATTGGATTCCTCGGGCAGTAGCACATGGTCACTGTGCTGTACTATTTATCCATTACACGGTTAAATTGAAACATACGCTCAGCTTGCCATGTTCCAGGGAAAGAGAGAAAAAAAACTAACAAAAAACGGATGTTGGAGGAGAACCCTCCTAGTCTATAATGCACTTGGCACCTCCCACCCATCCCCTCTTCCCGATCCCTAGTGCATCCCCGATAGAGGTCGCGGCGGCGGCCATTAGCTAGCGGCGCCCCCTGGTGGTGATGGAGGCGCCCTCTAGCAGACGCCGACACAGGCCGGCGCGCCCCCTAGCGTGTGTTGCGGCGCCATGAATGCCGCCAGAAAGCACTTCCCTGTCCCGGTCTGGCGCTGCCCGCCCCACGCCCCGGCCGCCGGATGCGGCGCGCGCACCCGCACTTCTGGTGGAGGCGCAGCACTTCCGGTGCCTTCACGACGGTCCTCCCCACCAGGTGGCGCATCATTACCGAGAGCCTGTACTGTTGGGGGGGGGGGGGGAGGGGAGGGGGGCCGGCCGAACGCGCTAAGTTTGTTTAGTCGTCTGCTCTTTCTTTAAATGTCGTCTGCTGTAGAATTAATTTAATTAAAGTTACATAAGCCGAGAGTTTTTAAATTTCTGCCGTATTAAAACTTATTTTCAATATACTAGGTCGATTATTATGGTTTACTTTACTATAGTTTGGAGTAACTTTGATTAACGTTGTGTAATCCGACGAAGTGTCACATTTAAAAAAACAAAATTGCTCATCAAGATTTAGTCCTATATACCGAACTTAGATACTGGTGCATTTATTGAAGTTAAAATATCCACTATTTAATGTTTGAGTGCACGTCTAAATTCTGGCATTATCGCCACAGCCTTCAGCAGAAACATCCTTTTATTAAAGTGACTTCTATGCAGCAACTAATGCTTAATTGTCTTCCAAGTTAGCCATTTATAATAAAAGTAACTAAATTAAAGTAAGAGAGATTATAGCAATCAACCTAATAACTGTTTCATTCTAATAGATGGGTGAAATGAATTCATCAAATACCCTAATTGCTCACATATAAATACAAAGCCTGCTTTTCAAACTTTTTTGACATGACCTTGACGCCTTGTCATTGTGTGATTGACGTTGACCTTGGCCTATTTCAGGACATGCCTGCGATACTTCCTCCCACCACAGTGGATGATGGATAAGGAGGCCGTCTCAGCACTCTCGGTGCAGGAGCTCGCTGCCTTCCCACTCGACGACTTCTTTGACCACTATGAGAAAGGTCTCCGAAAGGTGAGCGACAATTAATCCATAGAACCAGGAAAAGTTCGCAGAACGACATGGACGACTTGTCAGGGACGACAAATTTCCTGGAGCGGGGTGGGGGTGATTTCGCTGATGTTTGGGTCATTCTTGACTGGACGCCGTGGCCAAAATCGGTTAAATGCAGGCTTCCCATGCGGAATCCTAGCTGAGTCAAACCAATGACTTACAAAAATTAATACTTATCACTACCTAGCCTGGCGCTTGACGTTAATAGGATAGGACAAGGACTGGTTAGCTCAGTATCAGGATAATATGAGTATGTGGGATATCGGGTCATAGTGTCAACAGCCTGGTTTCCCAGTGCGACACCACTATAAAGTTGCCATGAGTGCGCACTGTCACAAGTCGGTTCCTGTCCTGATATGACCTTATATATATAAATCGGCCCCATCCAGGGCTAAAAAGATAGCATTTTTTATGAGTCCTCAAAGTTAAAACTAAATCACCCTAGCTCACTTCTAAGAAAGTCGCCATGAGTGCGCACTGTCACAAGTCAGTACCCGTCCTGATATGACATTAGATGTTGCCAGGATGTAAAACTCCATCAACAAACCACCCATTTTTCGCGCAGTGTATTCAACTGGAGATGTATGGGGATGCGGCCCGGTTGGCGGCCATAGTTAAAGAAGCTGGCAGTAAGTCATGGACTCTGCTCCAAAAGACAGCGTTTCGGAACAATGGGCAGCTATAGCGCTTTAACTCACCCATTTCCTCATAGCCGTCGTCTCTTTGACAAAAAGAAATTGTAGCCTTCCTGAAGACAGCTCGACTGTATCACCTTGTAACTTAAAAATATGGCGCCCTTTTATCGTTCGATAGTTGGATGGTTTTGAGTTTCAGACTTTTTTAACGTATGATAGTATAATAAATACACCATACTTGAAGTAATTTTAATTAGGAACTCGCGGTTAAGTAAATTTTTTGGGGGATTTTTTAATAATAAATAAAGGACGTTCTCAGGAGCACCCCCATATTTCATTCTTTTTCGCTATCCAGTAACTATGTAGAGTCTAGGGATGACAGATTTCCGTGGATTTCCGAGATTTTCTATATTTACCAATTAAAATTCCAAAGAATCAGGATGCGTATGACAGCAGTTGGGTAGTTCGAATCCCGTTCTTATGTGACCTTAGATGTAGCTAGAACATAAAACCCAAGCAAGAACGAGTTAGGTATGGGTGATGAAATAGGTACAGTAAGGATAGTGAAACATGACTTCCGGTATTTGTCCGCGATTCCCTGACAGTGCTATATCTATGGGAGAAGATCCACGTTTTTGTGGAAATTTATCTCGGCTTGATTTCCGTTTTTTTTTGCTGGAGATCACATTCATTCCTGAATTAGTAAAAAATTGAACTCGTTTTATCTGCAGCCTCGCCTAATATTTGCGAGTTTTAACATATTTGAAGTTAAAAGATACAAAATTAATTTTGGTGTGCATGTCAAAATCCTGATACCGGGAACAGTTTTTATTCAATTGGCTTACTGTTCCCTTTTATACCACAATAAATGTTTGAGGTCACCAGAATATATCTCGATCAAAGACCTCATTGGCTGGTCCTTGGTGATCCGGCGTGATCCGTGGCTGGTCCGGCCTCGTCCGTGGGTCCGCCCTGGATGTTTTGAAATGTTTAAAATGTTTAAAACATCCAGGGTGGTCCCGGGCATTTTGCGATCCGGGGGCGATCCAGGGCTGGTTCGGGTAGTCTGGGGGTGGACTGGGAGTAGTCCGTGCCGCATCCGGCCCAGTTTGGGCCAGTCCAGGGCTGTTTCGCCCCAGATGAGCCACGGTTCAGCCACGGTTTAACCCGGACTAGTCCCGACATAGCCACGGACCACTCCCGGACTGCCCGGATAAGACCCGGACACGCCGGATGACCATGGATCAGCCACGGATAGCCCAGTTTACCATGGATCAATCCAGGATGAGCCCCGTTTTTGTATATATATAGCAGGAGCAAGTCCACTTCCAGTCCGGTGTAGCAGGAAATCGCAAACCCTGTAAATCGCAAACCCCCACTTGTGATTTCCTAGGAAATCGCAAACCCCCATGCCATATATGGGCATGGGGGGTTTGCGATTTCCTAGGAAATCGCATATCCCCCCTGGAGATCGCAAACCCCCCATTCTGAGTGTTAGCCTTACCATGATCTGGTAAGGCTAACACTGGCACTGACACTCAGAATATCCCAACTTTCACTATTATCTCTGTTTTTAATACTTTCAGATAAAATTGCTCTTAGGTTAAATTAAATACCTCAGATCTTCCTCTTCAATCGCGCATTGAGATATTTTTAATCGATTCGATGAAAGTTTTTTTATTTATTTTACAAAAATAAATGCTCCCCATAGACATAGCATTGCCGCAGCACACATCACGGCGTATTTTACCCTTCGTGGGCTAGTTTCCGGGGTTGTGACGTCATGCCGACATCGAGAATAAATCTAAAGCTAATATCTCCGCCGTTACGGCGGTAGCCTTAATAACGCTTCGAATTTAGGGTTAATTTAATGAAATTTCACGATTTGAGTATGTAATTCTGTTAAATATGGTCGCATTGAATAGATTTGGCCCGAATCAGTCCCAAAACACAGGGGGGTTTGCGATTTCCAGGGGGGGTTTGTGATTTCCTAGTAAATCGCAAACCCCGGGGTGTGCAATTTCCAGGGGTTTGCGATTTACTGCCACACCGGGACTGATCCATGACTACTCCGTGGGTAGTCCGGGGGTGGTCCGGCTTGACCGGGGGCTAGACCGTGTAGGTGTGACTGCGAGGCCAAAAACGACCAAAATAGCGATTTTATCCAGGGCTGCCTGGGACAGTCCGGGGGTGGTCTGGCTAAAAATCTGGGGCTCATCCGGGTAGGTGTGACTGGGGCTGTACTTTCCCCCTCTATAACCATATGCCTACTAATGACGAAACTTGGTAGGATTCCAGCCATGCATTTGCTTCTAAGGTAGGTTGGAGTGCAATTCTAGCAAATATTTTACATTAGATAAAATACCACCTGGTGTATGAGTTGTTCACCAGTTCCGCCCTCCTTCAGCCGTGTAAGCAGAAGATGCGACCTGGTGGGTCGCACCTTCAGTCCTTGGAACTTGGAATACCCCCATGTACAAATCTTTAATACCCCAGTCACAATACTGCTTGCAACTACTTTGCAACCACAAAAAAAGGTTGGATCGCAAAGAGGTCGACCGCTTGCGACCACAAAAAAAGGTTTGATGCAAGGAGGTCCCAAAACTGTCGCAAGTGGATGCAAAATGGTAGTCAATCGTCTACCTTTGGTCGCAAGGAGGTTGCAGCTATTGCGCTAAAACTTCCTTGCAACCTAAATGGTCCCAAGGTCTTTGGTCCAAAGTGGTCGCAAGCGCTAGTGTGACTGGGGCTTAAGAGAAGGTGTGTGGGGGGGTGGAATGTTTCCTTAGAAATAATGACCGATGTTGTTGGTTTTCCTGCTCTAAAGCTATTGTCACACCTAACCGGACTGAGCGCCGGAGACTGCCGGAAAAATAATTTTCTCGTCCGGTGCTCTCCGGTGAAGAAATCTATCGAAATGGAGAGTAAAATTGGGTTAATTGCCGCCAGACAACCGGATAAGTACCATACATGTACCGGACGAGAACCGGACACGTAACGGATGGGTACCGGACATGTACCGGACAAAAGGACAAACCGGACACCAATGGATGGGTACCGGATGGGTACCGGACATGTATGGATGGGTACCGGATGGGTACCAGACATACCGGACACCAACCGGACACGTCAGTCCGGCGGTGTCCGGCAGAAGTTTTGAACACGTTCAAAACTTTGCCGGAGACTGCCGGATACCACCGGATGGTTACCGGACGGTACCCGGACATCGCTGTACACAACCGAACAGTGTCCGGTTCTCCTCCGGTTCCCCAGTCCGGTGAGGTGTGACAATGGCTTTAGACATAGTTTGTTAGTAAAGCTGCCCGAGTGGGGTGTCGGGTGACAGTCTAATCCTCACTACCCGTGGGATGCTAATGATGAGGACCTAATAGTCATTGCCTGGGGCTGTAAGTAACACCAAGACCCTGTGTGCTGTAGGAGCGAATTTACGTGGTTGATGGGGTGGAGGGGTCGGGGGTGACATTGGGTTGTTTGTTGGGGTCTTACATCCTGACAACATTAAACGTCATGTCAGGATGGGCACCGACTGGTGACAGTGCGCACTTATTGTGACTTTATAGTGCTGCTCCACTGGTAGGCCAATCTGCCAGCACCATGATCCGATTCCCCACTCAGTCAGATTATCCTGATACTGAGCTAACCAGTCCTTGCCTTATTCTATCCTAGTAATGCAGAGCGCCAGGCTAGGTAGGAACATGTATACATTTTTGTAAGCCATTGGTTTCACTTGGCTGGGATTCAAACAACCGACCTTCTGCATGGGAAGCCTGCGCTCTACCGATTCGGCCACCGCATCTGTTCGAGGGGTAACGAGTTGGAGGGGATCTTAGGAATTTATTGCTATTCAGCAGTCTTTTCCTTTTGTTTAATTTAAAATATGCATATAAATATGTTATATGGATATTGTTTCTTCATGTCTTGAATTTCATTTGCCCCACTTCAAAGCCTTCAGGCCGGACCAGACAGGATAGCCGAGTGAGTAGAGCGTCCGTCTCCTGTTTTGGGAGATCGGGAGATCCGAACCCATGAGTTTGTGGGTTCGAATCCTGGTCGAGTCAAACCAATGACTTAAAAATTGATACGTGTCGCTTCCTAGTCTGGCGCTTGGCATTATTATGATAGGGCAAGGACTGGTTGGCTCAGTGTCAGGATAATGTGACTGAGCCTAGTTTCCCAGTGGAGCAGCACTATAAAGTCACCATGAGTGTGCACTGTCACAAGTCGGTACCCGTCATAGATGTTGCTAGGACATAAAACAACCAACAATCAAAGCCTTGAAAAGCCTTGAATTTAACCTATTGTGGGAAGTCTTGAAAAGCATTGAATTCCATTAAACTGTCCCCACTGATCTAAATTAGTCTGAAATCGCCATTCGCCATTGTTGTTTTTTCTTGATCCAAGTCAAAATATTCTTTAATTCCTATCAAAAACAGCCTTGAAAAGCCTTGAAATAGCATTTAATTCCATATATTTACGAGCGTACACACCCTGATAAGGCTTTGTATAGATGTTTGTTGTTGTTGAATTAAGTATGAATAACAACCCGTAAACAACTTTATAATATTCAACAACAATGTTCCCGAAAATATTCTCTGAACTTGAAAAAATATAAAATCATTCATCAAGCTATTAGGAGGATCAGAGCATATAGTAAAATAAACAATTGTTGCTGACACTGCTGTCTCCTCGGGGCTGCCTGTCCCTTCAGTTCGAGGTGAGAACAGACCTGGTGGGTGGGAGGTGTGGGATGGCCCCCCACTGTGAAAATTGTCTCCACTTGGTGGACGTCGTCAACGTGTGGACACCTCTGTGTAATGTCTATTATCTCCCCCCCCCCCCCCCCCCGCTCACTCCCACCACTACCCCAATCCCCATCCTCTATCCAGCCCCCCTATGTACGCACACAACACACACATGATTGAAGATGTATACTGCATATCATGGATAAGTCTGAATAGACTTGTTTTCACCATTAGACAGTTTGTCGATAGAAAGCCTGAGCCTACACTTTTACCGACCAAAGGGATTTTTAACCTCCCACACCACATAGACATGGTATGAGAGCAACCGGCCTTTGATGACGCTGTAAGTTATACACAGCGGTGGAAATCCAAAGTGGCAGAGGTGGGGGCATGGGGAATCGAACCAGCGACCTTCAGATTAGGAGTCCGACCTAGAAAAATGTCAGACACTCTAACCACTCTGACACAGAGAAGAGAAGATTTATCTTTAAAATCAGACGGGATGGCCGAATGAGTTGAGCGCCCGACTCTCGTTTTGGTAGGGCATGGGATTCTAAACCCCCAGGTTTGGACGCTGGTCGAGTCAGACCGATGACTTAAATATTTATACTTGTCGTTACCTAGCCTGGCGTTCAGCATTACTGGGATAGGGCAAGGAGCAGTGAAATGAAGAATGTGGTAGAAATTCAAAAACCATGGGATTGCGCAGCTTTATCAGCGTGGCCTGGAAATGGATGAGATGACACTGTGAAACAGATAAAAAATTCACCCCATACTTGCAGTAGGGGTGAATAAGAACCCATTAGAAAAAGTGTAGAACGGTGGGGTAAATGAAATCAACACAGAAACTTTTATTTTAAGAAGCAAAATATATTCTTCATGTACATCTTTATATTTACTCGCTACTTTTGAGTTGAAAAATATAATAAAACATGCAGTTTAATAGACTTTAAAAGTGAAATGGACAGCATTCTGTGGCCACCATCTTGTCTTTTTGAATTCTCTCCTATTTCACCAACTCTGTGCCGATGTAAATAGCCATTTGATACTGTGACCAGGAATTCCACTTCCCGTTCCGTACTAAAGCAAATTTCGCCTGTATTTAGACTATGTTGTCATTTAAAAAAAAAAAAATTGTTGGTACATTAGTTGTTTAAGCAGGGGAAATTTCAGTAGCAGAGGACTGGTCTTCCTCATTCCACTGCTCCTTGCCCTATCCTAGTAATGCCGAGCGTCTGGCTAGGAAGCGACAAGTATCAATTTTTATTAAGTCATTGGTTTGACTCGACCAGGATTCGAACCCATGATCTACCAACACCGGAGACGGACGTCTAACTCATTCGGCCATTCTGGTTACCCCTACTAGGGGTGAATATGTTATCTATGTGAAACCTCGCTAGTATAGTAGTAGCCGACAGAGACAGCTGCCTACATTTCATGGTTGCCTCGCTTTGAGCGGGCATAACGGCGAGCCAGTTTTAATTTATTTATGACTGTGCTTGAGAATCGATTCATTGAGTTTTAGACAGGCCAGAAAGTTATCTGCGAGTGAGGGTGTTTGTGGGTTGGGGTGGGAGTGGGCGTGTTGTCTGTCTGTGTGTCTCTTGATGTGTGACCGTTGTGGCAGGGTAAGTCATTAACTAAACCCATATCTCATTGTTTCTAAACACTAATACACTATTTTATGTGTGTTTGTTTGTTGGTTAGAGGGTTTTTTGTCCTGGCAACATCCAAGGTCATATCAGAACGGGACAATTGAATGTGTCAAGTAATCAAATCTGCAGTTATCTTAAAAACTCAGGCGCCCTTAAAGTTGCATCATCCGAGTTTATGCCATATTTCCTTTTACATGAATACAATAGGTTGTTAATTATAAACCAATGTTGCTTTAGTTTGAAGTAACTTTCATTCTGAGGGGTCAACTTTGGAGATATTTGAAGTGAAACATGGAAGAATGTGGACATTGTGCGTCAAAATGATTGGCTGATATCATAAGCTTCCGCACTGAAAGGTACTATTAAATTGACTTAAAGTTGCATAGTCCGATGAAAATATTAAATTTTCAAAACCAAAACAATTATCTAGATTTGATTCTACATATTTAACTTAGATACTGGTGCACTTATTAAACATTTGTCACCACATTGAAGGGAATACAGATGCAATTCAAGAGAACCTGTTACTGCAGACCCCTATGGTGTCAGAGTTTTGGCGTGCTTGCCAAAAATAATTTTGCATGGTTGTACTTCAAATATCTACAAAGTTAACTATCTAAAATAAAAGTTACTTCAAACTAAAGTAACGTAGTCTATAGCAATCAATCTAATGTATTTATCTCAGAAAATGACTAACTCTAAACCATAGAACTATGCAGCTTTAATATTCCTTTTAACAATAAATGTTTAAAGTTGCATAGTCTGATAAAAGCATGCAATTTTCAAACGCGAAACACTTATCTAGATTTGAACCTACATATCCAACTTAGATGCTGGTGTGATTATAAAGTGTTTGCAGCTGCGTAGAATGGCATACACAGCTAATGTAATAGAACCTGTTGCTGCTGAAGTCTATGGGGTCAGAGTTTTGACAAGCATGCCAAAATTTGGTGCGTTTGCACTTCAAATATTGGGTTAGTTCATTAAAAGCAAAGTTACTTCAAGCTAAAGTAAGGTTGATTATAATGATCAACCTAATTATATGGGATGGGCGAATGAGTTAGAGCGTCCATCTCCCGTGTTGGTAGATCGTGGGTCGTGGGTTCGAACCCGGGTCGAGTCAAACCAATGACTTAAAAATTGATACTTGTCACTTCCGAGCCTGGCGCTCAGCACTATTAGGATAGAGCAAGTACTGGTTGGCTCACTGTGTCAGGATAATGTGACTGAGTGGGATATCAGGTCATGGTGCTGGCATCCTGGTCTTCCAGTGGGGCAGCACTATAAAGTCGCCATGAGAGCGCACTGTCACGAGTCGGTACCCGTCCTGATATGACCTTAGATGTTGCTAGGACGTAAAACAAAGAACAAACAAACAAACCTAATATATTTATCTCAGAAAATGAAAGAAACTCAAAACCATCGGACACTGCAACTTTAACAAGTGCATCAGTATCTAAGGTGGATATATAAGCTGGAATCTAGGTGGGTGTTTTGGTTTTTTTAATGTGATACTTTCAATGTGATTATGCAGCTTTATCCGCATTACCTGCCCACGTGATAAATTCACTCTCTCACTACACGGTACCGCGTGCGGTGGCCGAATCAGTAGAACGCTGGCCTCGCGTGCGGAAGATCGGGAGTTCGGTTCCCGGTCGAGTCAAACCAATGACTTAAAAATTGACACTTGTTGCTTCCTAGCCTGGTGCTCGGCATTAATAGGATAGGGCAAGGACTGGTTAGCTCAGTGTCAGGATAATGTGCGTGGGTGTATCAGGTCATGGTGGCGGTGGCCTCATTTCCCAGTGGGGCAGCACTATAAAGTTGCCATGAGTGTGCACTGTCACAAGTTGCTACCCGTCCTGATATGACCTTAGATGTTGCCAGGACGTAAAACTCCAACAACCAACCAACTCACCACACGGGCACACAACTAATGACAACATGGTCAGCCCAAACCTTATTTGTGTAAAACATCATCCAAGTGTTACGCGTTTGTGATGCACAGCTGTAGCGTTATATTGTTGCCAATGGCGGAGGCCGGCTGGGGCTCTAGGTATTGATGTCAGATTTATAGCAAATAGAAGTCACGGTGTGTATGTTATTTGATCTGTTTATTTCTTTATGTATGGTCTTTTTGGGATGTTTTTTCCTTCTTCTTTTTAAATGGGTTTAAGGGGAAAGGTGCATGCTCATTTTGATATCCAATTTCAATACTGAAAGTGTTTGATTTTTTTTGTATTAATGACAGTATCCTTATGATAGTTCACTGTGAATTCACACAGAGCAGCAATGGCCCCCCCCCCCTGCTTCCCCCCCCCCCTGCTTCCCCCCCCCCCCCCCACCATCCCTGTGTAAAATATTCCTATATTCGGCATAGGGGGGAACACAAATGTTCTATTACTGATCGGTGTACATGACCAGGCGCATGTATGTATATATATATGAATGAGTTGGTGGTGCCTGCGTGGGATGTAAATAGACATAGTGGTGCTGGCAGGTCTGGGTGTGAGTGCACTCAGGGCCTACTCCCTCTGCTGGGATAGGGATCACCACACTCAAAGGTCAAGGTTGGTAGTGGCCATGGGGCCATACAGCTTGTGGTGGTGGGCAGACCACTGGTATCCATGGGGACCAGGAATGCTGGATCCCTATTGGTAGGGCCATGAATGCTTGTTTCCCATTGGGGGAAAGGGGTGGGGTGATACTCTACAATAAATCCATGTAACCATATGAGACTGTCTCAAAAGGTGCTATGCAATATGGGACAAAACCTTGTCCATTGTAACGATCAACATACTATCTGCTTATGCATTTGCTCAGGATAAACTGATTTGTTTTTTAAATGGTATTTCATAATCCCAATAGAATACATATTGATTTGAAGCAAATGTCCTTGTGTTTTCAATGTAACCGTTTCTGTGCTGTTTTGTGTCAATCGTTACAATGGACAAAAAAAAGAAGAGTTATCACCTTTTGAGACAGGCTCATATAAATAATAAACCAGAGGGCTGGACTCTCTCTTCTTCTTTACACTTTATACTCTTCCTTTCTCTTTGTCTGTATTGATTTCACCATAGCCTGCCTACACAGCCACAGATTCGAGCATTGGACTTTACAAAACTGGCGACCACGACGAGTGGATTAGTCGATTAGACTTTACACCTGCATTCTGCTCCCATGTGTTACTAATAAAGACTATTCTAACTGGGCAACTCAGCTGATGGGCCACTGGATATGGTGGCTGAATCGGTAGAGCGCAGGCTTCCAATGCGGAAGTTCGCAAGTTCGAAAGTTCGATTCCTGGCCGAGTTAAACCAATGACGTACAAAATTGAAAGAAAGAAAGAAAGAAAGAAAGAAAGAAAGAAAGAAAGAAAGAAAGAATGAGAAAAAAGAACTGAGTATTACTAAATCAATGTGTTCAATATGATACTGGAGTATTATATTGTGAGTATTACTGAAGTAATATGTGAGTTGGTGGGTGGGTGGATGTCTCGGTGTACCATAGGAATACGTCGCTTAGTGGCGGTGGGAGTGCGGTGAATAGATGGACCATCATCAGACCAGATTGCCCTGGCAGATAGCCGTTTTAATGTGCCTGACATTGCTGTGATATTGTGGCGATGTTAGTGTGATATTGCTGCGTCTCAGACTTGGTGAAATGGCGGGTGTTTGACAGGCGACTGGCTGTCTGACGTGACAGTGATGTGACGTCATTACTCAGCTGTCACCGACTGTGGGTGCCGGGTGTGACGACATCAGCATCTAGTCAAGTCGTCGCCGAGGCGCCCACTGGTAATAACGGCATTAAGGCTCTAGTTCCAGCAGCTGATCTTTTATTAGCACTGCTGACGGGTCTCTCTGGTTTTATTACTGTCACTTGGGTCAGCTTCTCTAATGTAAGTTGCATTCCTATGAAAATGGGATTGTTAATGAATAATAATCCAGTTCTCATCGGCGGAGTGAAAAATGTTATTTAGTTTCTCCGGTGCTGACTTTGTTGTTGTTGTTGATTTGTTTAATATAGATATTGGGGTCCTTGATGGAATTGAAAATTCAGCTTGAATATTCGGGGGGTAGGGGTAAATTTTCAATTTGACGACAGATCGGGAGCAGTTTGAAGTTTATCTATTTCCACACGTTATTGATCATTTTGTGCCGCTTTTTTTTTCATTTTTAAAACACTCGTCTGTATCCGTCCTTTTCTTACATAGCCATACTTTATACCCACGAAATAATTATTTAATATATGATCATGTTTTACAGCTAATAGTAGTAGTAGCAGTAGTAGTAATAGTAGCAGAAGTAGTAGTACTAGTAGTAGCAGTAGTGGCATCAGTAACAGTAATAGCAGTAATAATAATAAAACATTTATATAGCGCCCGATACAGCAAGCCGTTCTCAGGCGCTTTACATAACAAACAAATATACAGGAAAATAAATTTCACCTAGTTAAAAGCAGATTTAAACAAATGTGTCTTAAGACCTTTTTTAAAAGCACCAACAGATTTACAATCAGAGATATATCCTGGCAGAGCAGTAACAATAATAGCAGTAGCAGCAGTAGCAGTAACAGTAGCAAGAGTAGGAGAGGAAGCAGTAACAGTAACACTCCAGTAATTCAACAAAATATGTAAATAGCAAATTTATTAATCTTAACGTAGGCATGATTTGACTAAATTTAGAGACAAATTTCAATTCCCGGCTACAAACTAACCAACCAACAAACAAACACATGAAACCATACACGAACACATACTTGTGTGATAAAAAAGAACGTACGCCCCACATCCACGCAGGGGTCAATTCACTTCATATGTGCAAAGACCCTATAAGTTATAAAACACTAAGACGGCTCACTCCCTATCTCTCATGTAATGTAAATTTTGCAGTGCCATCTTACGGCAGGTTTGGTCAGCCCGGCTGCTGGCTGGTGTTTCACATGTAAACACATCGGCATACAAGTCGAGAGGGTGAGTTTAAAATAAAAAAGAGAGATTGCCTGTCATCTGGATTTAGCCGATGTTGCGCCTACTGCCTGGTCCCCACCTCCCTCTGCACCACCCTCCCTCATTCCCCCGCTCTCTCCCCTTCCATCCCCCTCCCCTCCCCCCTCCGTCCCACCATCCCCCGGCCTCACCCTTCCCTCTCCCTCCTCATCCACCTTACCCAGCGCTCTAACACCACACCTCCCTCCCCTCCCCCGCCCCACACTCCCTCTCCCCCTCCCTCTCCTCAAGCATCTCACTCGGCGCTCTCACACCACACCTCCCTCCCCCTACTCTTGACATGGTTACCTTCCATTGGGCGTCCCACTGGTGGGCTGTGACATATCACATGCCCCTTTGCAGTGCAGCTTAGTGGGGGTTTCCTAGCCTAGTTTGCACAGATATTTTTTGTAAGTTTTTAGGTCAGGAATTTGGCATTCCACACCTTGGCAGCCATTTCCAGCGTGCTTCTCTCATGAGCTTTTATTTGGCTTCTGGTCTGCTTCAGTAGTGGTGCATTATTTGCTCTAGTAGCCCTTTGCGGTTTTGTTAGGAGTTTATTGTTTTGACTATATCTATATGCTAATGTTTTCAAATGAATTATTCTCCTATTTTCTAGTAATTTCACTTTGGTTCTTTTGTGTATGTCATAGGTGGGGTGCAGCTTGTCTACTCTTAGACAGATTTTTAGGGCTCTGTTCTGCGGTGTTTGCAGTTTTTTTAGTAGTTCTTTTCTCACACCCATGTAGTTTACGTCTCCATAGTCAAAATAGGGGAGCACCATGCCCTTCATGATTTTTATTGACATTTCTTGTGTCATGTAGTCTCTTAGCTTTGCAAATAGCCACAGTTTGTGGTTTACTTTCTGGATAATTTTATTTATACATAGGTTATAGTTTAGTTGGCTGTCCAACTCAAGGCCTAAGGAATATCCAGCACCAATCTGTAAGCCTCTTGAGTAGTATTACCTATGCAACAAACCCTCTGAACTCTTTGGAATTTTGCTATTTCGCCAAATTATAAAAAACACAATCAAATTCTATATAAATACATTTATATCTAAATCAAAGAGATTGGAGTGGGCGGGTCCCCCTGTGTTTAAATTGTGTTTTATTTTAAAATTTCGATGGTACATTGGTGAGGAATGAGTGGCTGAAGTAGAAGGGAATTGATTGTGGTTTTAATTAGATTTTAAATTTCGCAGTTAGATAGCCGGATCATCTGGCTGAGTGCACTTCCTTCCGGTTTTTTTTGTGGGGGGGGGGGGGGGTTGTTTTCTATGTGAAGGGAGGGGGAATTTTAAGTCTTTTAAGCAATCTTAGGACTTTGTTACAGCTGTGCTTACTGTCAACCGATAACAGTCTCCGTGATGTCATTATTCAAGATGGGTATTCTACCATCAACTTTCTCTACTGAATCTAACCCACAAACCGAATCGATAGAGTGCAGGCTTCCCGTGCGGAAGGTCGGGAGTTTTGATTCCAAGCCGAGTCAAACCGATGATTGACAAAATTGATAGATGTCGCTATCTAACCTGGCGCCCGGCATTATTAGGATAGGGCAAGGCCTATTTCGCTCAGTGTCAGGATAATGCGACTATAAAGTTGGCCTGAGTGCACGCTGTCACAAGTCAGCACCCGTCCTGATATGACCTTAGATGTTGCCAGGACGTAAGACTCCCAACAACAAACCAACCTACCGAGAGGTCCCAGGACGCCCGTCGACACTCACGACGTCCGAGCCTGTCGTCACGATTTACAGCGCGTACTTAGGGGCATGTGACGTAGCTGCAACGTCATAGATGACGTCACGTGACGTCACTGCCTTGTAAACAACGCTCCCCTCGCGACAATTGGGGGCGGTGGCGGGGCCGGGGGCAGCGGCTGATTACCGGTGTTGGTAGTCAGGTAGTTGGGTGGGGAGACCATGGGGGTGGGGGTGGGGTGTTGTGGGGGTGTGTGTCACGTGGGGACTGGACGCGTCTTGGAACTGGCACTGGTTAGTGGCAGTCAAAAGCCGTGTTCACACGGGCAAAATCTAAAGCGATTCCGCCAAGGCGAATACTAGGAATCGATTTAGCCACCCGTTCACACGGGCAGTACTTGGGCCGGAAATTGATATCAGCGCATGAGCAAGTCGATACTAACCAGTGCCACTTTGGGTTCGTCGACGTCGCCACGAGAGAGTGTGGGTTCGACCTAGATATGTATAGACTGAATCGTATTGGTTTGGAACGGTCAAAACTTCTGCTGGGCAGTGAAACCCTAAAAATAAATGATGAAAAAAATATCTGTGCACCTCTAGCAGGTTCATAGACCAAATGATATAATATGCGCTTTTGATCGACCGGAAAGTCAACAAACTAAGGTCTCGACTGCGCATGCGTGTCACGTCCTTAATCTGCCTTAGTGCGTCCACACGGGCAAAATAAATCGATTCACAGAAATCGATTTACGTAATCGACCTCTACAAGTGGTTTACAATATGCGCATCACAGAAATCGATTCAGCCCTAATTCGACTTAGACGCCCGTTCACACGCGAAATGTGCATCGAACTAGGCAAGTCGATTTCTACAAATCGATTTACATTGCCTGTGTGAACACGGCTAAAGATTGGAGCTTCTGGTACGAAGTGTAGGACACGGATACATTACAGTTCTCACCATTTATATATAATTGCTGGTATAACTGGTTATTGGTATTATTTATGTTATTATTTATGCTATTATTTTTATTATTATTATTATTATTATTATTAGTATTTCTATTAAAAGTAGTATTGGTGTTAAAGTTGCATAATCCGGTGGTTTGAGATTCTAGCATATTTTGAAATAATATTTCAGGTTTTCCCGTCACTTTCGAAGCCCCCAAAACTCATAAAATATTTTCCTGATTTTATTTGTTCAGGCCATTCCCATCTATGATGCACACGTGTCCCTAAACCCTACACGCATACGGACACACCTGCCCCCCCCCCCCCCCCCCCCCCCCCCACAGACACACACACACACAGGGCGACACCCCAGCGCCCATCAGTACTATCTGCTACATGCATCTTGACAGGCTGCACCCGCTACTTACAGGGTTTTAGTGTCAAGTCATAAATCTTACCCAGTCTCGCCGCGTCTGCGCACTGCGTCTGCGCCTGCGCACTGCGCCGGTTCTTACTAATACTAAGTCAACGCAGGCGCGCTAATCTGGGGCTGACGTAACCATGAGAATGGTAAGGGCGGGGCAAAGATGGCGGCCGTGTAATTAGTCCTGAGTGTTTTTAATTCAAACGATGCTCTCTTTTTTCTCTCTTTTCCTACCCCCCCCCCCCCCCCCCCCCCACCCCGGTGCTGAGTTTAGACTTAGTATGCCGGACTTAGTCTGGGCAAAATTGCGTCAGTTTGTTGGTGTTTGGAATTTTAATTTTATCCCTTTAAAAAAAAAAAACACTCCAAGAAACCCCCCACCCGCACCCCCTCTCTCTCTTTCACTCTCTTTTTCCATCCACTTCTCCCTGTCTCACGCTCTCTCCCTCTTTCTCGCGCTCTCTCCCTCTCTCTTCCTCTCTCTTCCTCACTCTCCCTATCTTTCTCTCTAATTTCAAAAGTATTATCGAAAATACATTAGGACAACACATGACTGAAGGTCTTGAAGTTTGTAGTGTGTTTGGGGATTGGCTCTCAGACTCGGAGAATGTTTTTGTGAAGGAGTGCTGCATATAATTATAAGTACTGTGGTCATAATGAGGAATAGTAATAATGATAACAATGCAGTCCCCTAAGTTATATACATTATTTAACTTAAATATCGAAGTGACTTATATTATAAATGTATGCTAAAAACAATTCAACCTCCTAAGTTATTTGCAGTACATAACGTAAATGTTGAAATAACTTATGCCAAGTTAAGGCTGTCTAGAAGATTGCACCTCATATCAAATTTTTTAATTCTCAAAATACAACTCATTCGGTAGCAAACCCTCCTGCACTCAGTGCCAAACACTAAGCGTAATCTTACATAATCAACATAATCAGTAACAGATAATACATTCAGTGACAAGCATAATACATTCAGTGACAAGCATAATACATTCAGTGACAAGCGTAATACATTCAGTGACAAGCATAATACATTCAGTGACAAGCGTAATACATTCAGTGACAAGTGTAATACATTCAGTGACAAGCCTAATACATTCAGTGACAAGCATAATACATTCAGTGACAAGCATAATACATTCAGTGACAAGCATAATACATTCAGTGACAAGCATAATACATTCAGTGACAAACATAATACATTCAGTGACAAGCATAATACATTCAGTGACAAGCATAATACATTCAGTGACAAGCATAATAATACATTCAGTGACAAGCATAATACATTCAGTGGTAAGCATAATACATTCAGTGACAAGGATTCACATTCAGTAACAAGCATAATACATTCAGTGGCAACCCTAATGCATTCAGTGACAAGGATTCACATTCAGTTACAAGCATAGCATATTCAGTGACAATTGTAATATATTGTGACAAGTGAAATGCATTCATTGACAAGCATAATACATTCAGTGACAAGCGTAATATATTGTGACAAGTGACAAACAATAGATTCAGTAGCAACCATAATACATTCAGTGACAATCGAAATATATTGTGACAAGCCTAATAAATTCAATGTCAATTTATGCAAGGAAACACCTTCACAACTTCCTCCAGGACTGGTTTAATTCGAGAAAACAGACTGGATGGTGGCGCTATCGACACCCGGGAAGGTGGGCCAGTAGCCTAATGAACGCGAGGAACACCCACGTTGTCAACAATATTCACCGATCATTTGTGACCAAAATATGAACACGACATACGGCCTAACATTTACGGAGCAGCGCATGTGCATCTTGTCTTACTTTTTTATATATTTGTGTTAGAACTTGGTGACATGTTGATATAATGTGCGTTATGGTCGCGTTTGTTATCACAATGTCTGACTTTTTTGTTTTAATTGGGTGCTTTGGTCCGGTGGTTATTTAGTAACCCGTGTATGCCGTGAAACCTTAGATGAGGTCACCGCCCCCTGAATTCAACATTTACCTTTTTGATGGGGGAGAAGAGTCTTGTAGCCCTCCCATCCCTTGGGGCCTGTATCACTATCAGTTACTTTACCCCCACTCCCACTCCCACCCCCATCCCACCCTTCTCTGGCCGTCAGCCATTACACCAACCCCACTCCCGCCCCCTCTCCCGCTCCCAGCGGACAAACATATGAATAAAAAGTTTGGTGGCGGCGCTCATTTCGTGCGACACCGCCGCCGTCAAAGGTGAATTAAAGGCTGCTACAAATTGGCGCAGTGTTGTAGGGACGCTGTCTTTTAATGGCAAGATGTGAGCAGCCCATGTAAGTGACACCTCGCGTGTGGGTTGTGTGTGTGTGTGTGTATGTGTGTGTGTGTGTGTGTGTGTGTAAGAGGGGAGAAAGAGCGAGAGAGAACGAAGGTGTGTGTGAAAGATGGAGAGGGGAGAAAGATAGGGTGTGTGCGAGTGAGAAAGAGAGTATGTGTGTGAAAGAGTGAGATGGAGAGAGGGTGTGTGCGTGTGTGTGTGAAAGATAGAGAGTGGAGAAAGCGAGAGAGAAAGAGGGTGTGTGTATGAAAGTGAGGTGTGCGTGTGTGTGTGTATTTGAAAGATGGAGAGGGGAGAAAGCGATAGAGAAAGAGGGTGTGTGTGTGAAAGTGAGATGGTATGGTGTGTGTGTGTGTGATAGATGGAGAGGGGAGAAAGAGGATATGTGTGAGAGAGAAAGAGGGTGTGTGTGTGAAAGAGTGAGATGGAGAAAAGGTATGCGTGTGTATGTGAAAGATAGAGTGGGGAGAAAGAACGAGAGAGAAAGAGTCTGTGTGTGTGTGAAAGTGAGATGGAGAGATATGTGTCCGTGTGTGTGTGTGTGTGTGTGAGAGAGAAAGGGTGAGATGGAGAGTGTGTGTGTTGGGTGGGCCTATGAACCATCTGAAGCATTCAAAGAATAATAACATTAATTAAATGTTGATTGTTTGGGTTTTACATCCTAGCAACATGAAGGTCATATCAGGATGGGTCCCGAGTTGTGACAGTGCACACTCATGGCAACTGTATAGTGCTGTCCCACTGGGAGTCGGCACCATGACCTGATATCTGAACTCAGTCAGATTATCCTAATTCTGAGTTAATCAGTTCAATGCTATAAGAGCATTGCTAATGCTGAAGTGAGGTTAAGAAAAATGGCTCACGCGTACATACATACATGCATACATACATACATACATACATACATACATATATACATACATACATACATACATACATACATACATACATACATACATACATACATACATACTTACATACATACATACATACATACATACATACATACATACATACATACATACATACATACATACATACATACATACATACATACATACAGTAAAAGTACTAAATCCTCTCTAACCAACACAGACCGACCACTCCCCTCTATCAGTCACTTTATTTGGGTCCCAAACGATCGCCCATACAATACCATTACACATACACACTCATACACGCAATGGTGAACATAACGGGCTGACAAGTTAGTTTCTGTGACTCTTTGCTTTCTGAGAATGGTCAAGAGTGTTTGTTGTCCCCCAAGTTTGGTCAGCCTGAACTGGACAGTGGCGCCGCCTGGGGGTGCGTGAGTGTGAGTCTGTGTGTGTGGTGTGGGGGCGGGTCGGGGGCGGGGATGCGCGCGCATCCTGATGAAGACTGTGCTGGTGCTCGGCCGCCCCTCTAATCGCTTGTGGCACAGCCTCCAATCGGGGCTTGTGGCGCATTGTCCTTGTCCATTACTGGGGTGAGCTCCCTTTAATCTAGTGCCCGCCCGCCGGTAACCAGCCCCCCCACCACCACACCCCACCACACCCATCACCCCCACCACACCCCACCCCACCCCACCCCACACCCAGCCATGGGAACTAGCGAAACGCAGATGATGAGCATGAATGAGACATTTTCCTCGTAGTCATGGTGCTGGTGGCCTCGTCTCCCAGTGGAGCAGCACTATGAAGTCGGCATGAGTGTGCACTGTCACAAGTCAGTACCCGTCCTGATATGACCTTAGATGTTGCCAGGGCATAATACTCCAACAACCAACCATTTTCGCTGGATTGCTGAATTTTGTTTCTTGTCTTATTCATCTGATTAGCATTGTCAGATTTACCTGGAAGTCACCACACAGGGTGGCCGAATCGGTAGAGTGCAGGCTTCGCATGCGGGAGATCGGGAGTTTGGTTCACAGTTGAGTCAAACCAATGACTTATAAAATTGATACTTGTCGCTACCTAGCCTGGTGCTCTGCATTATTAGGATAGAGCCAGACCTGGTTAGCTAAGTATCAGGATAATGTGACTGAGTGGGGTATCGGGTCATGGTGCCGGCGGCCTGATCTCCCAGTGGGGCAGCACTATAAAATCACCACGAGTGTGAGTGCACACTGTCAGAAGTCAGTACCCGTTCTGATATGACCATAAATGTTGCTAGGATACAAAACCCCAATAAACAAACAAAACCCAGAAGTCAGATTTCCTCTTTTTGTTTTGTTTTAATATTTAGGGGGGGGGGGGGCACTGCCCTTGAATTCCAGTATGCTTAGCATGCCATAACAAGCAACACAAAAATAATTCAGCTCATGTCAAGTTTCCAGTTGTATGAATCATATTAGTAGCAATGATGGCCCTGACCTTTCAGCTTGTGTCAAGTTCTTCCAGCTGTATGAATCATATTAGTAACAATGATGACCTTGACCTTTCAGCTCGTGTCAAGTTTCCAACTGGAGGCGACAGCAAAGCAGCAAGAGGCTGAGCAGGCGCGGTCCAAGCTGTCCTCCGTGAGGAAGATGATAGCCAAGCTCCTCAAGTCCATCAACGAGGTAAGTGTGCTGCTGATGCACGGAGACAGTTACCGCCACTTCTTACAAGGTCATCTTTCTGTACAGCTTTGCAATCTAGCCTGGTTATCGGCTATGCGATTTGTATTTTTTAGCTTCACCCCCCTGATCTTTATGTATGTATGTATTTATGTATGTATGTATGTATGCATGCATGCATGCATGCATGCATGCATGCATGCATGCATGCATGTATAAATGTGTGTATCTAATCCTATTGGGAAATATCCACATTTCCCAGGAAATTCGTCATTGGTTCTACCAGAAGCCGCTAGGTGGAGCCACGGTCTCGGCCTCATTTCTGCATTTATTTTGCCGGAGACCACTTAAATCCCTAATATATATGTATGTATACATAAACATATATATATATATCGATGTATGTGTAAGTACATAGGTACATATATAAATGACAGGTTGTAAATGTAAATATAAATAGCTAGTATATAAATATATGGGTATGAATCATCGGTATGAGGTTTATTATTATTATTATGATTGTTACTGTATAATATTGTTAACGTCCAATAATGGACAATATCGATTAACTGCGGCCTGCTGGCCTACGGTGGCACCGCCACCGGCAGTTCTTGGTACTTATGCTCACTCGCTGTATTGATCAGTTTGCTCCATTGTATATGTATGCATGCATGCATACATACACCTGGCTATGTATTTGTATTTACATATTGATATGCTGTATAAGCCATTATATGAGTATAATAAGGCCGGAAGCTTCCTTCTGCTCAGCAGCCCTAACTCCTCACTCAGTTATCGACTGGAGGGCCCTTAGTGGAGTCTTCTAGTTCTACTGTTCCAGCCTAGCTAACCTCAGATCTAATTGGGGGCGCCACCTGTCTGGTCATGCGTCAACTGCCTCCCCATCTACTCTCACTGTACTGCTGAAAATTATTTATGCATACTAAATATGCATACATCCACGCATATATGTATACACACTTACAAAAAATAGATACCAGCAAATGCACACCCCCACTTATCAGACACTCCATCCCATCATACTGTAATATACCATCACACTCTCCAAGCATAATGGGGGTCCACCCCAGCAGACGTAATGCCACCAGCGTCCCCCCACTCCAATCACAAAGCAGTCTGCGAGTGGAGCTGTGTATGAGCAGTGGCATTATGGGATATAGAGGAGGTAGTGGTGCACTGGTCAGTGGCGACCCCTCTCTGCCAAGTATCGACCACTCCACTTGTACCTTTTACAGCATAGTGGCAAATGGACCTCTGCCTGTAGTTAATTCAAAGGTGGGGTAGGGGGCGGGGAGTGGGGTTGTGTGTGCCACTTGATACTGCACTAGTTACATATCATGGCCGAATGAGCTTAGCGTCTGTCTCCCGTTTTAGTAGATCATGGGATTCGAACCCATGGTCTTGGTCGAGTCAAACCAATGACTTTAAAATTGATACTTGTCACTTCCTAGCCAGGCGCTCGGCATTATTAGGATAGGGCAAGAGCTGGTTGGCTCAATGTCAGGATAATGTGACTGGGTGGGGATATCAGGTCATGGTGCTGTTGACATGGTCCCCAAGTGGGGTATCACTATAAAGTTGCCATGAGTGTGCACTGTCACAAGTCGGTACCTTAGATGTTGCCAGGACGTAAAACCCCAACATCCAACCATCCATCCATCCATCCATCCAGTAGTGATTTAAAAAAAGAAGTAAGCCATAAATCCCTTGACCGTGTTGTAATTTGACATAGCAACCCATGTAATTTGTCAGAAAATTGTCATACAATAAGAAATATATAAGAAAATGTAAGAAAATTCGGGCCGGCAATTTCTGTGCATGGTCGGTCGCGCAATCGGAAATAATGTGTGTTGTTTAGGCCTTATTAGAAGAACTGTCTCAAAATGCACGTTGACTTGTAGATAAAAGATTCACCCCGTATTTACAGTACAGGGGTGAAAACCAACCCATTAGAAAAGCTGGCGAAGAATTTCGACATGGTGGGGAAATTAACTGAGCTGGTAAATTCTTAATTTAAGAAGCACAATATATTCTTTATGTACGTCTTCATATTTACCTGCTACTTTCGAGTTGGAAAATATAATAAAACATATACTTTAATGCAATTTAAATGTGAAATCGACGGCGTTCTCTTGTCTATTTGCATTCTCTCCCATTTCACCAACTCTATGCTGATATAAGTAACCATTTGACACTGGTGCTAGGCATTCTACTTTTTCCATACTAAAGCTATTTTCGCCCGTATTTAGACTACGTTGTCGTTCACCCCTATACTGGAAGTACGGGGTGAATCTTTTATCTAGTTGACTTGCTACTTCTGCTCACTAACCATACCGGGTGGAGGTGGAGGTGGAGGTGGGGGAGGGGAAGGTCTGTCAGACAGGTGGTGGCTTCTTGCCCCCACAGGTGCTGCGTGAGCACTCAGGGTGTCCCCACGCCGGTAACAGGCGTCAAATCTACAGGTGTGACGTCACGTTGGAGCATAGCAGGCGCCCCTGCCGCACTCCATTCTCCGCTCTCCACTCTCCATTCTCCGAGCATGGGCGGCGTACTTAAAGCCGCATAGTTCGATGGGTTGAGTTTCTGCTTAAAAAAGAATATGTATATATATGTATATGTAGTGGGACTTTAGCTCTAACCCTAATCCTAACCAGACGGGGTGCCCGATTCAGTAGGGCACATGCTTCCTATGCAGGTCGAGAGTTTGAGTCCTGGTGGAGTCAAAGCAATGACTTACAAAATTGATACTTGTCGCTTCCTAGCCTGACGCTTGGCATTAATAGGATAGGGCAAGGACTGGTTAGCTCCGGGATATTGGGTCATGCTGCCGGTATCCAGATTTTCAAGTGAGACAGCACTACAAAGTCGCCATTAGTGCGCACTCTGACAAGTCAGTACCCATCCTGATATGACCTTAGATGTTGGCAGGAGGTAAAACTCCAACAACCAACCAACAACCCCATCCCTAACCCTAAGCAGTTAAATAGACAGGTCAAGTCAGGAAAGCTGTGGTCTTCTAAGTTCTATGATCCCTATTTAACTAACTTTTTAGGGTATGGGGTAGGGTTGAAGTCCCGGTAGACCGCACGCTAAAGTAGCACTATATATCTATATCTATATCTAAATCTTTTTTTTTTAAACAAAGAAAAAAACCCATGAACTCAAAACCATTGGGTTAATGCAGCTTTAACTAAACAGTGCGCCTCACTCAGTGCAGAGTCAAAGCGAGGAGAGTGCAACGGTCGGACAGAGTTGGATCTGAATTGGTGCAGATCTTTTGTCAGTGGGAGCACCATAACAGACCAGCCCCTTCACCTCCTGGTATGTCCAGCTCATTATCATGTGTTATTTATAGAAATACACACACCCACTTTCAGTCATCGCTAAAGGGGCTGTCACATTACGACGCATCGCGGCAACGTACACCAACATATGTGATTTTGGGCAGCTAAGTCGGGATACATCGTTATGCGTTATGCGTGTGTAGGCGCTCGTTGGTATACGTCAATGTACGTAGACGTTCGTCAAGATACGATATCGCGAGTCAGGGGCTCGGCAAAGTTTTGTGCATGCACAAAACTTTCGATATTCGACAATGTGTGGATTTTACATCGTCCATACGTTATGTATAGGTCAGCCATACGTTAGGCGTACATCAATGTATATTGAACGTATGTTAGACAAACATTCACTATGTTGCCCTCTGCTGACCTACATTAAAGGCAGTGTACGTTTAGCATTTCTCCAGCATGTCTTGATGTATGTAACGTATGAGGCGTAGTTCTGGCAATCGAATAATGTATATAACGTTCACCGGTGTTCTGCGAACGTACCGTGAGTGTAATTCGAGCGTTTTTCGCCGGGAGGCACATTAGCCATACGTTGGTCATACATTGGCCATACGCTATGTATACGGTATGTATACGTCCAACTTTGCCCCCCCCCCCCCCCCCCCCCACCCCACCCCCCCCCCCCCCCCCCCCCCCCCCCCCCCCCCCCCCCCCCCCCCCCCCCCCCCCCCCCCCCCCCCCCCCCCCCCCCCCCCCCCCCCCCCCCCCCCCCCCCCCCCCCCCCCCCCCACGCCGAAAACTTTTACGCTTCTCGACGTAAAAAAAGTGACTTTACGCGTTGGCCACGCGCTTGCAAGATGCGTCGTAATGTGACAGGGCCTTAACTACTACTAATGTGTTGTCAATTTTCTGCAGTTATGTTTATGTTCCATTGTACAGCATAGTTTATGTTCCATTGTACAGCAGTTATGTTTATGTTCCATTGTACAGCGTAGTTTAGTTAAAGCTGCATAGTCCATACCAAACAAAGTGCCTGAATCAGTAGAGCGCCTGCTTCCCGTGCGGAACGTCAGGAGTTCGATTCCCGGTCCGGTTATCCGACTCAGTCACATTATCCTGACGCTGAGGCAACCAGTCCTTGCCCTATCCTAATAATGCCGAGCGCCTGGCTAGGATTAGGAAGCGACAAGTATCAAATGTTGAGTCATTAGTTTGACTCGATGTGGATTCGAACCCGAATCCCACGATCAGCAAAAATGGGAGACGGACGCTCATCTCATTCGGCCATCCCGCCTGGCGTATAGGAAGGAAAGTGGGTGGACTGGGTAGGCGTCTCTCTCAAAAATCCCGCCGTGCCCCTAATCAGGTAATGACCTCCTGCCTCCACTCCCCTGCAGGGGGCGCCACGGGCGGGCGCCGGCTTTGCGCACCCTCTGGCGGCGCGCCGGGGGTACTACTATGACACAATGGGGCGGGGACCAGGTTGAATTAGCCCTGACCGGGCTAAGTAGGAGGAGACGCTGCGTCACCGCCCGAATCCAGCCTTGTCCCCTGTCCACACCGTGTGGTCGGCGGAGTTTGGACTCGACGGGGATTCGGGAGAGGGGTCGGGAGAGGGGGCGGCCGGGGGTCGGGAGAGGGGGCGGCGGGGGATCGGGAGGGAAGAGGGTCGCATGGGCAGGGGGAGATTCGGCGGGGAAGAGTGGGAAGGGCCGCTGGTGAATGGAACAGCGGGGATGGGGCCGAGGGTGGGGGGGGGGGGGGGGGGGGGTGTGCAAGAGTGGCACATGGAGAGGAGGAGAGTCATGGAAGAGTCGAGAGGGGTAGCGGTGAATGGAATAGCGGGGATGGGGGGTGGGGGGGGGGAAAGTAGGGGAAGAGTGGGGAGGGGCGGCGGTGAATGGAACAGCGGGGAGGAGGAGGGGGTGTGTAAGTCTATGTAATAGCTTGTTGCTGGCACGCTTCAGTCACCATCAGGGATTCGCCTTCTAAGTAATATTTGACTTTTTCTTCCAACTCCTGTGCACCACCTTCCCTTGTCCCACCAGAACCACACTTTCACTATTAAAATGGCAAAATCTGATGTTAGAGGCCCTGCCACATTATGACACATCTCGCAAGCGCACAGCCAATGCGTAAAATCACTTTTTTATGTCGAGAAGCGTCAAACTTTTCGGCGCGGGGGGAGGCAAAGTTGGACGTATACATAGCGTATGGCCAACGTATGACCAACGTATGGCTAACGTGCCTCCTGGCAAAAAACGCTCGAATTGCACTCACCGTACATTAGCAGAATGCCGGTGAACGTTATATACGTTATTCAATCGCCAGAACTATGCCTCATTCGTTACATACCTCAAGACATGCTGGAGAAATGCTAAACATATGTTAGGCATACGTTAGATGTGCATTAGGTGTACATTATCAGTACACAGACTGTACATTCCCACTGCCTTTAACGTAGGTCAACATAGTGCAACGTAGTGAACAACGTTTGTCTAACGTACATCTAATGTACATCGATGTACGCCTAACGTATACATAACGTACAGCCGACGTGAAATCCACACATTGCCGTACGTCAAAAGTTTGCCAACGTGCGACGCTGTATCTCAACGAACGCCTAACGCACCCGTAACGTATAGCGATGTATCCCGATGTAGCAGCCAAAAGTCACATACGTTGGCACGATGCGTTGTAATGTGACAGCCCCTTAACACCAGATGTTCTAAACCCAAGACATTCCATCCTACCTATCGTATCCAACTTCAGATATTGGTGAACTCATTTGAGGGTTAATTGCTGCATAGGAGTACTAACTTAATGTTATATTTAATAGAACTCCTCACTATTGAAGCCTATTAATATGTAGAGCTTTTCTTTGTCCATGCTAAAATTATTTTTTGCCTGTTTTCACTTCAAATATCTCTATAAACTTAACTAGCCCCTTCAAATATAATTTACTTTTAACTCGAGAAGGCGTGTATGCGAGGAAGGAAGCAGAGTGTTGAACGGGAAACTGATAAGGTGGGAGTTAGGGGTCACCCTACCGGCAGCTGTACAAATGTCAAGTTGCAAATCTTTGATAGCGACTTGGTCTTCCCACCCCCGTGGAAGGCGGCCATCAGCAATTAATTTGAAAAATCTCTGACCATTGCCTGCACACTGGCCACTCCCGCAAAGTAGCCATATGGGCCAGATCTTGCTCATGTTTCAACAAATGTGGCGGCCAAGAAGGAGGAAGGGTGGGAAGAGAAGCCAGAACGTGTGTCGCGAGAGGGGAGCCCGCCCAGCAATTACCCAGCAGTTACCCTTGTATTTATACTCGCATAATGCCTTATCCATCATATAAGTACTTAATCTGATGATTTTGAAATTGTGCATATTTTTGTGATGACTATATATGATTGATCATTATCAATCATGTGTACCTTTACTTTAGTTTCAAGTAGCTTTTATTTTAAAGGATGGAAATATTATTAGAATTTTCATTTTTAAATGCATAGAATAATTTTGTATCTCACCGAAAGAAATGCTGGATATAGCAATAGGCTCCATCTATCCAATTTTTAGGAATGGGCTCCATTTATCCAGTTTTTATCATTGGGCTCCATTTATCCAATTTTTAGCAATGGGCTCCATTTATCCAATTTTTTGCATTACCCGCCGCATAACCCAAGAGCAGAAAGCTGCAATAATTATAATGAGGACACCACTATCCAATTCCGATATGTAGAATCAAATGTAGGTCAGTTTTTGCGGAGTTTTGGCAAATGTAATGCTTCCATCGCATTATGCTGCTTTAAATCAGAACGAGGCGCTACCTGTCGTTGCCCCTCGGGAACAGTGCCGATGTGTGAGAAAGGTGACTTCGTAGTCTGGGGTAGGGGGTTGGGGGAAGGGATCAGCCCCACTTCACGGGGCGCCCGGTAGAGGGCGGCACCGAGTTACGTCACGGACGCGCATGCGCGGAAAGGGGCGGGCGTTGTGACGTCATTAAGACGCTCAATGGCGCGGCGACAATACGGGGCGGACTGGGGTGTTAATGGGGGAGGGGGGGGGGCACCGATTTGGTGTGGGAGGGGAGGGATCAAGGAGTCAATAGGGACATCATTGACGGTTAGGCGTATATCTGTTATGGACAGAGGCTGTCTGAATGGTCTCCTGTCTGCAAGAATGCAGTTCAGTCATGGTAGAATTGTATGTACTCCATCAGGGTTCGCACAATCTTGAAAAGGCCTTGAATTTGAAGGTGTCTCTTGAAAAGACCTTAAATTTCAAAATACAGTACAACCCCTTTAAACCAAGCTCGGATAAACCAAACGATCGCTTAATCCAAACTTGTTTCGGCGGCCCGGCAAAATACTACCATTTATCATATTAAAAAAAGTCGGTTAATCCAAAGTATTGGTCAAATCAAACAAAATTGTCGCCCCCCCAGGGCACTTCTGGTACGGTTAAACCAAACTTTCATGTGGTTTTAAGATCATCTGAGACTTTTTTATATGATAAATGGTAGTATTTTGCCGGGTCGCTGAAAAAGGTTTGGATTAACCGATTGTTTGGTTTATCCGAGCTTGGTTTAATGGGGTTAAACTGTATACACATAAAAGAACACTAATCAAAGTGTCCACATACATTGTATATTACATTCATAATGCACCCACGTTTTTGCCAAAGCCAAGTCAAAGTCAAATCTTGGTTAAACCAATGATAGCTTAATCCAAACAAATTTCTAGGGTCCCTTCATGTTTGGTTTAACGGGGTTATACTGTACCCTGAAAAGGACTTGAAAATTGATCAAAAATGTGCCAAAAAGCCCTTGAATTTGTAGATTTATCGAAGTCCGATTCGAAATCAGCTGCGATTTCGTTTGTTTTCATTATATACCACCTGCATCTATGAAACATCAACCAATGACAGAATCATGATATGTGAATTCTGGGCATTAGCAGAATATATTCTGGTTTACATCGTAATAGCTACTATACATCTTTTGCTTGATAAAAATAGCATATACACAAACCTGGTGAAGTAAGACCATTAAGAGTTTGCATGTATATAATCATTATAATTTCATATTTTTTCGGCCTTAAGAAATGAATTTCTTATTAGAAAGGCCTTAAATTTGATGGCTGAATAGCTCACCTGTTTGAACTCTGTCAATGTTTGTGTGGGTGTTTTGGGTCGTTAAATCAAGAGCTGTTGCAAAGTGTGTCTCTTTTTAAGTTAGTTTTTATAATTGTTGATTAAGTAGGAGGATTGTTCTGGAAAATTGGTCTTCCACATTCCATTTCACTGCTTCTTGCTATATTCTACCCAACGTTGAGCATCGGGAAATGTGATGTGATTTTGCCCTGCCCGAGTGCCAACGGAATTAGCCATTGGCGGCGCTGCTGTAGGCAATCGGGGCAAATCGAGGCACGTCAGCGATTGGACATAATACATTTTGAGAATAACAAACCATAGCAATGATAATATGGACAATACTCCGCCTACTTATATACGCATAATTAATTATACATCCCATATATATATATTCGCACACAGGTGGGTGTTTACCATATACACGTGAGCGAAAGTGTGTCAGATTCCTGGATACACATTAGGGAAGTAGGCCCAATTTTCTCACCAGCTGAGTTCACTTGTGGCAGAGTGGGTGGGTGGTGATGACAGGGAAGAAGGAAAGGAGCTGAGGCGGGTATTAAATTGGCCGAAGTTTGAAGACTGACAGGTTGTAAATATAAACTGGGGAAGTGTGTATTTTGAAACGCTGGCAATGTTTAATGCAGTGCCTAGATGGATAATGTGTGGGGGTGGGGGTGGGGGTGGGTGGGTGGGTGGGGCGCCACCGGTACAGAGTATAACAATATAATAATAATTGTCTTAAGTATCTTTATACTTGCATAATGCATTTTACATCACATATGAAAGCATATGTATGTAGATATAATATATCGAATATATACGTATTTGCATATAGATATATATATATAACCTCGCGTATTAATATATAATAAATATATAATATATATATATAATAAATATATATGCAGTATACATATGCAGTATATATATATATTAAATATATATATATATATATATGTGCATAATTTCTTGAACGGCGAATGGGGCAGGAGGCCAGACGCAGTTGGTGTGGCGGGGACCCGTTGGGGGCGCCACCAGTCATTTATCAGTTATTTATTTACGGTGCGTATATAAAGTTTGGTAGAACTTCTATTGATTTATGCTTGTATAATTCTTATACATCTGGCACGCACACACACACACAAACACACACACACACACACCAACACGTATACCTAGCTGGATTTAGTGGCTCGAATAGGCAAATATTATGGTGATTTATTTTACACTAGAAGAGTTTTTTCACATTGCGACGTGAGGGAGGCTCAGGTGAGGGGCGTGCAGCCAATTACTGCTCATTTTGTTATAAAGCGACAAGAGAGAAAACGCTCGTCTCGCACTGCGCGTGACCCCACGAGACTTGGCGGTTCTTGCCACGCTCTCCAAGCCGAGTCTCTGTGCCCTATGCGCTGCTAGTGCTACCGGACACGCTTGCTGAATCGGTATAGCGCAGGCTTCCTGTGCGGAAGGTCGGCAGTTTGAATTACAGACGAGTCAAAGTAATGACTTATAAAAATGTATGCTTGTTGCTACCTAGCCTGGCCCTGGGCATTAAAAATAGGATAGGACAAGTACTGGTTAGCTCAGTATCAGGATAATGTGACTGTGTGGGATATCAGGTCATGGTGCTGGTGGCCTGGTCTCATAGTGGGGCAGCACTATTAAGTTGCCATGAGTGTGCACTGTCACAAGTTGGTACCCGTCCTAGATATGACCTTTGATGTTGCTAGGAGGTAAAACAACAAACAAATAAAAACCTATGCGCCGCTCTGTAGCCAGCTAGCTGAATGGGGCAGATTGGGTGTGATTGGAGAGTGTGGCGTGTTTGAGATATGTACTGGTGGCGCCGCCCTCTGACCGCGGTAGTTTTGTAAAGCTGTCAGAGTAGACGCTGCGCACACGGGCTGCGCACGGGACCACCTCGTTTTGGGATGATGGGAGGCTGTAAAACAATCAGCGCCCTCTGTGGTGTATTTCGGAATCGTCCCCAGCTGGCACTAATGTCTTCCAAGTGAATATTGTTATTAAAGTTTCCTCGTCCGGTAGCGTTGAGTTTCTGTCATTATTTCGAGATTAATATATCATTATCATATTAAGTTGATTGTTATAATCTACCCTTGTTTAGTTTGGAGCAACTATAATTTAAAATGGCTAACTTTGGAAATATTTGATGTGCAAACATGCAGAACTAATTTTGACAAGCACATCAAATCTCTTGACACGATAGGGTTCTGTAGCAACAGGTTCTATTAAATTGACTCATTCTTCCCTGAAGTTAAGATTCCTTCTACGCAGTATGTGGCATGCGGTATGCGAATGGGAGGATTCCTTCTACGCGGTATGCGGCATGCGGCACACGACTGGCTATATTTAAAAAATTTAAATAAACAAGTATACTCCATACTGCACTGTATATGACCTAATATTGCATTTATATCTATGTACCTCTTGGTACATCACATGGGGGTTCCTACCTTTGTAATTACCAAATTATAGATAAGTATTCCTATTTCTGTGTCTATGGTAGCATTTTTAGCAAGCCGTAACCCCACCACCACCACTACCATATGTTTCCCCTCTGCCCCCTTGTGTGTGTCCGTTCCGTAATGCTCAGTCGCCTCTCCTCGTCTAAAGCTAATGGACATATGCGACTGAGGTTTCTATTCGCATACCGCATACCGCACCGATCGCTACAGGGACCGATCGAGTTGTCGCATTCGCATATCGCGTGTAAGGAATGTAGCCCATAGGCTTCAAGGCGTTTCGATTTTTTGTCGCATTCGCATACCGCATGTAAGGAATCTTAGCTTAAGATGCAGTAACAAATGCTTAATAAGTGCACCCGTATCTAGGTTAGATATGTAGAATCAACTCGAGATAATTGTTTTGGTTTTGAAAATGTTGTGCTTTCATCGGACTATGACGCTTTAAGTATGAACACTGTTCGCGAGGCGGTCTCCTGAAGGTCGTGTCCAAGTCCTGAATGTGGTGTGAAGGTCATTGGTCCGCTGTCCGCTGACCTCCCGCATCGCCCTCCTGCTCCTTATAGACCTATTTCATATGACGTCAGGAGAGGTATTTAGGTCAGTGCGTGCGCTGCTTGGCTGCAGAACGACACAGTGTCACACTGCAAACTCAATGGCTATGAGCAATCATCATAGAGAAAAGGTGAAATATCTCTAAAACCACATGACCTAGACACAAACCGATTGGAACACATATAGAAAACATATTCAACAAACAGATTATATTAAATCTATACGGTTAGGGTTCTGCATTTCTATTAATTTTGAATAAAATTGACATTTTGAATGGCGCGTATTGGCAAACTCAATGCAAACTCAATGGCTATGAGCAATCCTCAAAGCGAACAGGTGAAATATCTCTAAAACCACACGACCTAGAAACAAACTGCTTGGAACACATATAGAAAACATATTCAACGAACAGATTATGTTAAATTGATAAAGTTAGGCTTCTGAATTTCTATTAATTTTGCACTGTGCGTATCGCCAAACTCAATGGCAGTGTGTATTCGTTCTGCAGCCAAGCTGCGCGCGCATACACAATGTTTATAAACATTGAAAGGGGCATCTAGCAAGTTGCCCCACCACACCACACCCCACCCCACCACTCCCACCTCTCCTCTACCTCCCCCCCCCCCCCCACCCCCGAGTGTTCCATTCTGCATTCCCATCAGAGCGGGCGCGGTGGCCTCATCGGTAGAGCGCATGCCTCGCGTGCGGAAGGTCGGGAGTTCGGTTCCCGGTCGAGTCAAACCAATTACTTATAAAATTGGTTACTTGTTGCTTCCTAGCTTGGCGCTCGGCATTAATAGGATAGGGCAAGGACTGGTTAGCTCAGTGTCAGGATAATGTGACTGGGTCATGGTGCTGGAGGTCTCATTTCCCAGTGTGAAGCACTATAAAGTCACCATGAGTGTGCACTTTCACAAGTCAGTACCCGTCCTGATATGACCTTGCTAGGACGCAAAACAACAAACGAAGCAAAAAAAGCAACAACAAAAAGCACCCCCATGTCATCTGTTTCTGCTTCTTCCTAAACAATTAGATAAATAATATAATTAATAAATTTCCATATAGAATAAATTAATTTAAAATTAAAAAAATGTATATATCTATATTCTGAGAAAACGCAAACAACACACTTGTGCTGGCCCAGTGGGAGACAAGGCCACCAGCACCATAACCCAATATCCCACTCAGTCACATTATCCTGATATTGTGCTAACCAGTCCTTGCCCTATCCTATTTTAGTATTAATGTCAAGTGCCAGACAAGTATGAATTTTGTTAAGTCATGGGTTTGACTCGGCCAGGAATTGAATTCCCGACCTTCCGCACGAGAAGCCTGCGCTCTACCGATTCGGTCACCGTGTCCGGTGAGAAGGGGGCGGGGGTGCACGGTAGGGGTAGGGGCCGATGGGGGGGGGGGCGCTTGGGAAAACCGATGAACCCCACCAGGGAGTGATCACCACCTCGGTCTGGTCAGTGCAGAGGATTTATTTTCAAGGGTGTTGACTGGACGGGCAGTTTGGGGGGGGGGGGGCAACGGGTTAGTAATGGGGGGGGGGGGGGGGTCGACAGAGGAGATGGGTTTTGTTGGTGGTATGGGGTGCAGCAGCAGTAGCATGAACCCAGATATTCTCCCCCCCCCCCTTTTTTTTTTCTTTTTTGTTGTTGGCTGATCTAGCAAAATATACCATTGTTATTGTCTTCCTTGCATTCTAATCGACTTTGATATCAGAATAGGCTCAAATGAAGCACTTTGCTTGAATATAATAACTTGTAATTAACAAGGACTGACTGTGCAGGTGGGGTGAGACTGTGCAGGTGGGGTGGGACTGTTCAGGTGGGATGGGTGGGTGGTTGATTTGGTGCGTCCCAGTAGGTGGCGCCGTGGACTGCTCCCTGTGTGTAGGGGAGAAGGAGGTGGAAGTACCCGGGATTATGCCCCTTCTGGCGGACATTAACGATGAGCCACGTTAACTCACTTTTAATCTCTGTGCTCAGGTCACGTGGTATACAGTATCCATCCTCATCCCACACCCGCCCCTGATCCACGTCCACCCCCCCCCCCCGGACCCCATACCCGGAACTTACAGTTGCACAGTCCGATGGTTTTGAGTTTCTGTAATTTTCTGAGATAACAATAGGAGGTGTATCGTTATAATCTACCTATTCTGAATCAAAGACCCTATAATACTAAGACGGCTCACTCAGCCTGTACTGTGTAATCAAACTGATCAAACCCACCACTTGGTGCACTGGCTGTTCTCTTGGTTAAACAGTTGCTATATTATATGTATATATGTATAAATGTATATATGAATGTGAAAGATGTGTGATGATGGCGATGATGATGTGTATTTCTTCATAGCAATTTCATATTGATGTGTATTCATACTTACCTATCTCATGTATAATATAATTGTATGTGTTTACATGTGAAACACCAACCAGCAGCCGGGCTGATCAAACCCACCACAAGGTGGCACTGCAAAATGTACATTACCATGGGAGAGATAGGGAGTGAACCGTCTTAGTATTATAGGGTCTTTGTCTAAATGGATAACTTTTGAGATATCAGAAGTGCAAACATGCCAAATTAATTTTGTTAATCACGCCAAAACCTAGGCTTCTGCAGTAACAGGTTCTATTATTAAATTGACTCAGTGTTCCCTTTTATGTTGTGATACATGTTTAGTAAGTGCACCAGTATTTAAGGTCAATATCTAGAATCAAATCTTTGCTTTTGAAAATTTGATGTTTTCATCGGACTATGATTTTGAGTTTCTGCCCTTTATTTAAAATATATATATCTCTATCAGGATTCTCGTTATGATCGAGATTACTTGAGGTTGAAGTAATTTTTATGTTACATGGCTAATTTTGGAGATCTTTGAACTGAAAACATGCCAAATTAATTTTGGCATGCGCATCAAAAGTATAAGCTTCAACAGTAACATATTTAATTAAATTGACTTTAATACGGTAACAAATGCGTAATACGAGCACCAGTATCTAATTCACACTCACACAATTAAGGACACAAGAAGAAGGATGGTTTAATTTGAATTTATTTAATATTTATTTAATAAAAGTAATCTTGGCTGACATATTATCAGCGTAGACATTCAATACACAAATAGCTATGTGATTAGAAATAGTAAGTTGCATAATGGCCATAAACCATGGTTTTACACAATTTCAAGTCAGATAGCCAAAACCAGGAGAGCTGGTGATTGACACAATGACAGGCCTGTCACCATAGCAACTGACAGCTAGACATACACGTCAACATTGGAGGCAGCACCATGTTGCTTCCTGAAATAGGACACCTGCCGTTTTGGAAGGTCGTGGGATTCAAACCTTGGGTTCGAACCCTGGTAGAGTCAAACCAATTTACATAGGGTCAGTATAGAGGAGGTATCCCTATGATTATGAATCAAGTGCAAGTGTTAGTGAATTTTATTGGTAGCAGACATTTAGACTGAGTAGACGACAATACGCACACAAATTACAGTCACCATTGTGCGAATCGACATCCAGGAACAAACAACACATGCTGGCACCACGCGCACACCCCGCGCACACATCCCACACGCCATGTACACGCCACACACATACTACATATGCCACATGCCACACACCACATTCCACATACACCACACGCCACATACACATGACATAACCATGCACACACGCCACATACACACCACACACTCACTACATACATGCCACACACTCACTACATACACGCCACACACTCACTACATACCACACACTCACTACATACACGCCACACACTCACTACATACACACCACACACACTACATACACACCACACACACCACACACACACCACATGCCACATACACCACACACCACATGCAGCGCATTTCATATGCACCACATTCCACTTACACCATGCACTGCATTCCGCATGCACCACATTCCACATACACCACATACTCCACATGCCACATACACCACATGCCACATACACCACTTACACTACACACAACATACACCACCTTCCACATACACCACACACCACATTCCACATACACATGTCATAACCATGCACTGCACATCACATGCCATGTGCCACATACATCATACACCACATACTCCACATGCCACATACACCACACACCACATACACCACACTCCACATGCACCACACTCCACATGCACCACACTCCACATACACATACGCCCTAACCACACGCCACATACACCACCCACAAATGACACACACACACACCATACTTACCACAGTCACTGCACACACACCACACTCACAATCCTACTCCTACACACCTGCAGCTACCCACCACTACCACCACTTCTTCTCGCCTATCAATTATGCAAATTAGGCCACCCGCAGATCGGAAGGGGCCGGACCGAACCGTCCCATAATTCAGCGCGACATTCGGGGCAGCATTATCGGTGCATCTGCACACTGTAGCCGTGTAGTTATTTGTAGCAAACGTGTCCCACCTAGACACAGCCCCGCGCTGTGTAAGCCAAGCCGAGCCGCCATCGCTCACCCGCCCTGACGGCCGAGGATTCAGTGACGGGAGACCTGAATACCGCTTTTGGCGGGAAAATGAATCCTTCGCCGGAAATGTCGTCTGTTGCGGGTTCCATTCGGGTCATTTGTTGTTGCCCTTTCTCTGTCTGTCTGTAAACCGGAAGTGTTAAATCTGCGTTTGTTATTCGCTATTAGAATGTGAATAAAGATTGCATCCTTTCTGATTGTTTAAAAAAAATGTATTGTGCGGTTGGGATTGGGGGTGGGGGGAGGGAGGTAATTTAATTAAACAAACTCGGCGAAGTTTGTGTAAGACGGCGTGTCGTGACAGCGGGTGCCCGCAGTGCTGCCCTCTGTCGACCAGCGGCGTGAAATTCGTTCAAAGAGGGTTTCGTATTTCTGAGCATTCGCGGGGTGCCTTACTCCATCGCGCCTATTTAATACAGATTAATAAAATAAAATAAAAAAACAATAAAAAATCAGCGACCACTGAAGTAAATATAATCAATTATCCGACACAGTGGGGTAGGTGATAGATAAACCGCCGTGGAAATAGAACACACATGTGCGGTCGAGGTAACTAGGTACGACTTGGTGTTTTAAGGAGTGCTTTGGAAGTCTTAAGTTTGTGGCTTTTTATATTTAAAAAGAAATGTGGTTGATGATGTTAACATTGAAGGGGGGATTGATGACGGCCCCCTTGTGTAGTACTGTCTTGATCCACGAGGGGGCGGTGATGTCAGAGTCACATGATCCTCCTACGGGTGGCGAGGCCTACTACTACAGTTGATAGGGGCGCCCCAACCCCCACCCCCATTCTCTTCCTCAATACTGTCACTATTACATAAATTGTCTTTTCATTGCGCTTTAACCCCTTTACTTGACATTTTAAATCGATCGATTCAGATTTCTCCATGGCAGTTTTTAATAATCAATTTTTAAAGAAGGTACGCTCTCAGTCTCGCATCCCCACCGGATGCGTTGGCCAAATCAGTAGAGTGTGGGCTTCCTGTGCAAAAGGTTGGGAGTTCAAAACCCAGTCGAGTCAAACCAGTGACTTACAAAATTGATACTTGTCGCTACTTAACCTGGCGCTCAGCATTACTAGGATATGGCAAGGACTGGTTAGCTCAGTATCCGGATAATATGCCTGGACGGGAAATTGGGTCATGGTGTTGGTGGCCTGGTTTCCCAGAGTGGCAGCACTATAAAGTCGCCGTGAGTGCACACTGTCACAAATCGGTATCCGTCCTGTTTTCCCGCGCTAGTACTAGTAGATGCGGGGGAGTGCCAGAGGTAGCGCCACCAGTCGTTCACATTGGGAGGCAGCAGGACAGAGTATTCGGTGGAATAAAATATATAGCAAAATAATTTCCTTCCGCGCCTTTAATACTCGCACAATGCGTTCATCATCATCATCATGCTGTCGGTCGCGATGCAACAAAGACTGCTTTCATTACTTGACTGCCGCTCTCCATTTAGCTCTCTGCTGTGAGAGTGATGTCCATGAGTCGGTCTTAATGTCCCTCAGCTTCAGGTTTCTCTTGATGGTTAAATTTCATGAAAGCTGCCTGCAAAAGTGTTGGAGTGCTGCTGGCTTTTGCAAGTTACCAGCAGCACTCTCCCGGGGAGCAAATAGAGGTTTCACACCGGCAAGAACATGTCCAGACAGGCACAAAACTATTTGTCCCTGCAGTGGCTGGTCGGGAGATGTTGGGAGTTCCATACATCAACCACCCTTGATGCTGCCACAGTGACATGGTTTTCTGTTCAGGGTTTGCTCCCTTAGCCTTCGGTTCTGTCAAGAACCTGTACCACAAGGCAGTGGTTTACAACTCTGCAGGGCAGGGGCATCAAACTCCCTGAGGTATTGCAATACAAAAGACTTCTACTGGCTCCCGGGGTGAAAATGTGTGTGAGGAATTTTGATTATCTGCAGAGGATGGTGAGTATGCATGTGTTTTGTGTGAAGGAATTTAACCACAGCAGACGACCCACTGAAAGGCAGTGATGGTGGGCGAGTGGGTGGGTGGTTAGGTGGATGTTGATCCCGAGGCTGCTGGGATGAGGCGAGACGGCGGTGGTGGTGGTGGAGGGTGTGGGGGGGGGGGGGGGGGGGACTGTGTACAGAGCAGGCGTCCTGTTCGGGGTGATATCAATTAGTAATCCAAGGTGGCCCACCATCCTACCTCAGGGAGGCGCCGGGCGGCCACCCACACCTCTCACCCCGCACACTCAAAACTCACAGCCACATAAATCTGTATACAGTCCGCTCTCACAATGCTGACCCATTTACAATTAAAATGTTCATGCTTTCATCGGACTGTGCAACTTTAATTTTCAGTAACTGGGGGGTGGGGGTGCGGGGGGGGGGGGCTTTCTACTAATTCTAGACATGGGCAATGAGAGGCTGGAGGGGATCTGTCTGTGTCTTAAATAGATACACGTATCTGTGTAGATGTGTGTGACTGTTGGACATGCGCAATGCTGCATTTACTTGCCAGCCGCTCGAGAAAATATTGTGGTTGGCGTCTTTTTTTATATAGGTGGATGGGGTTTCGTAAGGGGATATTTAGATGTACACAATGCAGTAAGGTGAGAAAGATTGAAATTAGATTTTGCGGAAATTGATTTTGAAGTCTACAGATGAGTGTAGGTAAAAGATGCCCACCACACACAACACTATGGTTCATTATATGATAGAAACTCAAAACCGTTGGACATGCCACTTTTCTTTTCTTATTTTAGAAATTCTACTGATTTTTTACATTTCTACTCCGGATATGCGAAATTGTTGATCAAATTAAAGCCACACAATGACCCTTAAAATGTGATCAGAGTGATAGCTTATATTTCGTTAATAATTTGTGTTTTTTAATAGATGTGTTAATTTTCAGTAACATTGCTTGGACAGTGGAGAGGGGGGGGGGGGATTGCTTTCTAGACAAGGGCGATGAGAGACTGGAGGGGATCTGTCTGTGTTTGAAATAGATACAAGTATCTATGTAGACGTGTGTGACTGTTGGGCATACGCAATGCTGCATTTACTTGTCAGCCGCTTGAGTACTTTTTGTGGCCGACTTCTTTTTTTATGGGTGGAGGGGGTTTCGTAAGGGGAGGATCAAAAGATATTTAGATACACAATGCAGTAAGGTGAGAAAGATTGAAATTAGATTTAGCGGAAATTGATTTTGAAGTCTACAGATGAGCATAGGTAAAAAGATACCCACCATACACAACACTATGGTTCACCCTCCAGCCACCACACACCACCTACCACCCTACACACACCATCCGACACACACCACACAACACTCCACACACCACACAACACACACCACACACCACCATCCACACAACAGTCATTGCCCTATCCTATTAATGCTGAGCGCTAGACTAGGTAGCGACAAGTATCAATTTTACCTCGGTAAACAGCCTCAGGCTAGCCTCAGGCTAGGGAGAGGTAAGCACGTCCGGTACCAGCAATTAGCATATACAACTCACGACTGGATAACGTGTCGTTGGGTTGCTCCGGCAAAATTAGTCTACATACAAGCAAATACGCAGTAAGTATAATAAAAACTGTGGTTAGCTTAATTATGATGCATTAGAGCATCAATATGGAAAGTTTAGACTTTCGTTGGTCCAATTTGGACGAGTTATTTGGTTATAAACAACCAAGGATAGAACACTCGAGTGGGTTTCGCGAAGGAACCAAACCGGTCATTAGCGGTTATGTCAACACCCGGGTCACCGTGTGACTATGGGTAGAGATGTGGGTTTCGCCCTATCTCATGTGGAAATTCTCTCGTACTCTAATAGAGAGTAATGTTGGAGATGCTCCTGGGTTTCTTTTATAGACTCCCCTAGACAAAACTTTTTCAGGCGTTTCTCCGAGTTTCGTAGCATTTTCTCCAACTTGTTGACGTAGTAGTCACAGGTGGGAGAAGTGTGCGGAACAGAGGGATGGGCGGGCCGATACACTGGTCCCGACCCCGCGTAAGGTTTGGGCTTGACCCACAACCCACGCACAAATTTAGCTTATTACGCCTGTGTTATAACGGTATAAACACGTTCTTTAACACCAATAGATGTCCAAATGAGTTTGAAACAACCATATTGTGACATATATATATACCGGGACTGACCAAAAATGTTTGTTTCAGTTCCCGATGGCCACGAAGCGGAGTAAGCGCGGTGCAGCAGCAGCCGAGGGGCGTGTTCCGAGTGGAGTGGACGAGGAGTACGACTCCTCACCTGTGTTGTCGGCAGGGCCGTCGACACAGCCCCGGGCGCATATCCTCTCCGACCCGGACGAGGACGCAGTGCCTGATGTGCCTGCGCCTCCAGATTGGGAGGCTCGCTTTGCAAGATTGGAAAGCCACATCTTGACTGCCAAATCGCCTGTGTCTCGGAAGCGGCGTAGGCCGAGTGTCCAAGAGGATTCATTTGAAGATTTCTTGGACACAGACTCGGCGGTGGAGCTTAAGGCTCCTCCTCCTCCTTCTCCTAAACGGAGAAAGAAGAAGAAACAGGTGATTTCTTCGGGTGATGAATTCACCAAGGAGCGGGCAGAGTCTGGTTTGCGCAAAAGCGGAAGACTAAGTCCAAAAAGAAGAAGAAGAAAAGGAAATATTCTTCTTCTGAGTCGTCCACTGGGTCTACTTCTACGGAATCAGACTCAGACACCGTATATGAAGGGGTCTATGCGGACATTGGCACTAAAGTGGCTAAGAAGGTGGAGAAGCCAAAGGCTAAGCGGGTTAAAACCACTACGCTTATGCGCGAGACCGTGAATGGTCATTTTCGCACGTTCAAACCGGCGGAGGTTATCTCCAAGTTAGGAGATGAGTTAACAGGCATAAAGGGTGTTCCCAACTCCATCATTAAAGAAATGGATCGGGATGTCAATATGACGGATGACCGTAAGAAGTTTGAGGATGTGTTGCACACAGTGCATAAGGCAGTGTTGGCTACCCTAACAGCTATTGTTCCTGTGGCTAATAGGATGCAGAGTGAAAATAAGTTCTCGTCTTTGGCTAAGACAATGGACAAAGGCATTGCAGTGCTAGCGGCGGCAGGTAATTACCTGTCGTTTCGAAGATATGAAAATGTCTTCAAGTCAGTTTGCACAGATGCTGGCAAAGAAGTGGCTCGCTCTAAGAAGGTTACCGATAATGAGGGGAAGGAGTTTACGCTCTATCTTGCTCCAGAGCCGATTAAAGGGAAACCTTTAGATAACACCAAGATGTTTGGCGGTCAACTACAATACCTCTATAAAGAGGTAGAGACTGCAGCCAAGAGTGGCAAAACATGGATGGCAAGAAGAAACAGGAAGCTCCTCGTTTCAAAAAGTCACGAGGGGATTTTCGTCCACGACGGTTCACCAGAGGAACCAGACCGAGTTCAAGCTTCGGTCAAGGGTTTCGGGGCCGGGGCGCTCGCCCGACAACACCGCACGGCCAATAGGCCGAGGGTTCAACTCGTCGAGACCTTTCCCCAGGGGCGGGTCCAAGTAGAGGTCCAAACACAAACTTTACAAGTCCCTGCAGCCTCTAAAAACACACAAACTGTAAGCAACTTTGTGGCTGGTAATATTAGTAATCATATTTCTGAGTGGCACAAAATTACTAGTGACCAAGAAATTTTAAAAATAGTTAGGGGTGTTCACATTCCCTTCACACAAATTCCTGTACAAAGTATAATACCTTTTCCATATAACATTCAACCTGTTGAACGAGAGGCACTAACTAAACAGGTACATAAATTCTTTGAGAAAGGAATTATACAAAAAGTGACACACTGTTCAGGACAGTTTATTTCAAACATTTTCTCGAGACCGAAGCCTAATGGTGATGTTCGAATGATCCTGGATTTAACAATCCTTAATAAAAGGGTGGAATATCGACATTTTTAAAATGTTCTCTCTAGATACGGCACGAGATCTGATTACACCAGATGCGTGGATGGCTAGTGTTGATTTACAGGATGCATATTATACGCTTCCCATAATGGAACAATACCGAAAATTTCTTCGATTTATTTGGGATAACCAACTCTATGAGTTTACCTGCATGCCGAATGGCTTAGCTTGTGCGCCACGTTTATTTACTAAATTGCTTAAACCTGTTTTCTCGGTAATGGCGAGGAAGGGTCACATAATGTTTCCATACATAGATGATTCTTTTATTATAGCATCAACACAAATTGGTTGTGTGAATGCAGTTTTGGATTTATGTGCATTACTCACTAAATTGGGGTTTTATGTACATCAACAAAAGTCAGTGTTTAAACCAACAAAACAACTCAAATGTTTAGGGTTTATTCTGGATACACAGTCCCTTACAGTGTCGATAACAGAACAAAAACTAATTAAGTTTATGACTACAGCGACTCAGCTTATTAAGTTATCAAAGCCAAAAATTAGACAGGTTGCTGTTCTTATTGGCATAATGACCTCATATGCACCTGCTGTGTTATATGGGAAGGCCCATATTAAGTCGCTAGAAATAGATAAAAATTTAGCGTTAACACGAACTAAAGGCAATTTTGAGCGAAAGATGTTTATTTCGCAAGAAGGGTTACAGGATATTGGATGGTGGATGCAACATATAGCAAGTTCACCAAATCCAATCCGCATGGCGAACCTAATACAGTAATTACTACTGATGCTTCGTTAGAAGGTTGGGGAGCTCATCGAGATGGGGTCACAACAGGAGGTAGATGGCTTGATGATGAAAAATCAGACTATATTAATGCACTAGAATTGCGTGCTATTTATCTGGGCTTACGTAGTTTAGTAAAGATAAATAAATCACAGGTTAGAATACTAACTGATAATACTACTGCCATGGCATATATTCGTAACATGGGTGGAACCAAATCAAAGTCTTGCAATCAGTTATCTAAACTGATTTGGAACTGGGCACAGGCTCAACAAGTCTGGCTGACTGTAGCGCATATTCCAGGGTCACAAAATACACTTGCAGATTATAAAAGTAGAAATTTCCATGACCATTTAGAGTGGTCTCTCTCTACACCTTTGTTTAACTTCGTTTGTGAAAAATGGGGTACACCTGAAGTTGACTTATTTGCATCACGAAATAATAACAAGTTACCCTGTTATGTTTCTTGGCATCCTGAACCGGATGCTTGGAAAGTAGATGCGTTTGCTATTACCTGGGAAAATAATTATTTTTATATTTTCCCACCATTTAGCATTATCAGCCGAGTAGTGAGAAAAATCGGCTTGGAAGGGACACATGCGATACTGGTGGTGCCCGATTGGGACACGCAACCTTGGCTGCCAGCAGTTTCACAACTGGCAAAAGATCGTATACGATTCCCAAGAAAACTCGGGAATCTGACGCACCACGGACCGCTAGTGGTTCACGGCGACGTGTCAACGACGCCCCTATTGGCATTCCTTTTCTAAGGAAGCAGCTACAGCAATTTGGATTGGACAGAATTACTGAGGATAGGATAGTATCGGATGCCTGGAGGCCAGGAACTGTCAAAATGTATACAACCTATTTAAAGAAATGGGGTGTACATTGTTTGTTAATGAAAGTTAAGCCAACAAATCCAAAGATTTCACAAGTAGCTCGGTTTCTTCGTTCTCTAGAGGATGAAGGACTTTCCTTTGGATCGATTAATGCGGCGAGGTGTGCGTTATCAATTATATTACCTAGAATTGATGGCGAAACAGTTGGAAAACATTATGTTATTTGTTATTTA